>JAKCPI010019728.1:0-64044 GCA_023213315.1 Euborellia annulipes
AAATATTTCAGAGACGTATCGGCACCCCTTCCTCAGTGAATTTCGAAATATTTGCAAATAATGCCTTGTAAACTATTTTTTCTTTCTCAAATGTTAAAACCAATATTTCCTAGTTAAATATTTATTCTTGGGCCAAATGTACCTTAAAACTAACTTACATTTATTTTAGAAAATAGGCTATAGCGCTAAGAATTTCGTTTTTTCAGTATTATTGTATAATAGTAAAATCTGTGGAATAATATCTGTGAAATCTTGTATTTAATTTAGAAAACAAATGTTTTTGACGATAATATAATCAATCAATGGAATGTAATTATTAATATATTTTTTATTCTTCATAAGTTTTAATTTTATTTTTTAATACATTTATTTGTATAAAAAATATATGTTTTTATCACTCCGATCAGGAGAATAGAACAGTAGAGGAGGTGTTGGCGCCAAAAAAAAAATAACCTCCTCTCTGTTTTTAATCTCCGGGTATTAATCATTGGGAATTTATCATATAAATTACATAGAAAATCGTTATAATTGAATAAAATATCTGATTTGTGCTGCACTCTTGTGGAAACTTTAAAAATTATACTTATAGTTCTAAAAGTCTCCACAGGGTCGCAGCACTAATCAGCCTAGATTTTCTCTTAATTTATATGCTAAATTAGCAAAGCAAATACCCGGAGATTAAAAACAGAGAGGAGGTTATCTTTTCCATTGGCGCCAACACACTCCTTTACTATTCTATTCTCCTGATCACTCCTGTTACAAAGACCATCATATTTTTAATAAAAGTTTATTAAAAAATAAAATTAAAAAGTATGAAGAATATTTATTTGTATTATTATTATTAATTGATAATCATTATATAAATATTAAAATTAATTAATTAAATTTGTTATATATAGTTTTTTTAGTCAAAATACATTAAAAAATATTATATTTTCTAAATTAAGTACAAATTTCAAGATCAATAATACTACACATATTACTACTATTATAATACTGAAAAACGAAATTCGTAGCGCCATAATCATCTCAAAAATTTTATATTTTCTAAAGTAAAATTAAGTTATTACACAATAACTTCAAAACTTGGCCCAAAAAATGGTCTGGTGTGACTAATCGCACAGCATACAATTTTTTCTTATTTTCGGTAATTTAAAGGTGCATTCTGTACTTGTTTGCCAGAATATACCAGGTATACACAAATCAAATTTTTAAGTATTAATTTTTAAAATTTTACATTGAAAATAAAATTGAATTCCCAAAAAAAAAAAAAAATATTTTTCTCAAATCTCGGGTGAGGGGGGGGGATTTCCACCTTTACTCCCCTACCCCTTGTATCAGCCCTAGATGTAGACCTATTTGTTTCAGATTTTCAATTCCTTGTAACTTAATTTTAGCCTACGGGCTTGGTCTGGTTGGTAGCGTGCCTACCTTCTATACCGAACGACGCGGGTTCGGAATAGAATTGTCTCACAGAGAAAGGTACAAAGAATATAAATATATTAGATTCCTTGATGTAGAAGGGACTAGAGCAGCGGTTCCCAACCCGTGGGCTGCGGATGTCTAAGGAATAATAAAAATTATATACAGTATATATAGGCTATATACATATACTGGGCCGCAGCGTTTTTTGTGGGCCGCACATCAAAAAAGGTTGGAAACCGCTAGACTAGAGTATTGGGCAGGAGAAATTAGGATCTTGAGCAATTCTCACGGCGCTTCGATCTAAATTTATTGCCCCATCCTCAGGTGACTGGTATCTAATAATTTAAGACCGAGGGTTCAAAATTAATTTAGACCGAAATGTTGTGAGATTTTTCGGTCAAGGCGCTAGGCTAATCCCTCTTGTCCGAATTTACATCAACTTTCTATAATTATCTCCTGATCTTTCCTCACACATAAAAATAAAAATTTATAAAAACATTTGTATTTCTATTCATAGTAGATAGAACCCCCCCCCCCCCCTCTCTTCATTCTAATGCCTTTGTGTAATCATAATGACAGCTGCTCTTGGAATTTATAAACTGGTAGTTGGATTTTGTTAGAGTATTTTTGTCAACGACCCCCGGCACCCCCTAGTTACGCCCATGACGATGGAGTCTCAAAGTTAGAATGAAGTCGATAAAAAACAAAACAGGATTTAGATTCAAGGAGAGAGAAATCCATTGACTGGTGCTGCTACCTAGGAGCGCTTGAGAAAATTAATTTCTTTTTTGATAGAATATCACACAAGAGAGAAGAGAATAAAGTTGAGTGCTGAGCAGTGGCGGATCCAGAGATGTTTCTGGGGGGGGGGTAATCTGGTGTGACTGATCGCACAGCACAGAATTTTTTCTTAATTTCGGTAATTTAAAGGCGCATTCTGTACTTGTTTGCCAGAATATAAATACAAATCAAATTTTTAAGTATTTTTTTTTTAATTTTACATTAAAAATACATTTTTTTTTTTTTTTTTGAAAAAAAGTATTTTTTTCAAATCTCAGGGGGGGGGGGTAATTAACCCCTTTACCTCCCCCCTGTTTCCGCCCTTGGTGCTGAGCAGTCAGTTTATTTTGATTAGCAGTGCATTAACTGAAGTGAGGAAAACCAACTTGCAATTATTGCAATTTTCTCTTAAACGGAGGAATTTTATCAAGTCAAGGAAGGAAGGAAGGAGGGGGGAGTTCGTAGGAGGGCTGACTGTACACTAGGGTGGGTCGATTTGCCTCGAAATGTAATAGCCAGCAAAAGTGGCCCACTCACATGGACATTACAGATATAAATTTTTTTTCAATATCTTCTGTGAGAATAATTTTTACATCAAAGTTTTGAAATTTCGACTGAAAATCCCAAAATTGTCATTAAGTTTAGTTGGGTTATAAAGCGACCGTATTTTTTGGATAACGAGATATCATTTGCGATGAAAACTGAGCCTCAAAATGCCAGTTATATCCCCCTGAAAGGGCAGAGATGTCTCCTCTGGACGCTTAATTGTACTGAATTTGCCCCAGAGGAGGCATCTCTGGCCCTTCCAGGGGCATATAACTGGCATTGATTAAAAAAAAAATTCAATTTTCATAATAGAACGTTTTATGCATTTTGTTTAAATTTAAAAAAAAATCTGGTGTGACTGGCGCACAGCACACAACTTTCTCTTACCTTCGGTAATCGAAAGTTGTGTTCTGTGCTTGTCACACCAGAATTTTTTGTTTCGACATGTATTTAGTTCCCGACAGTACGAAATATTCGATTTTCAAGATGTCAAATTTATAAACATGGGAAAATATTTATATTTTGTTACCAAGGCAATCATTTCTCCTATCTTCTCTATGAAGTACAAGAGTACAGTGTGCTTCAAACAATTTTGAGAGGAAAATGAGAATATACATTTTAAAGAGCATCTAAAAAATAATTGATTTTTGAATTTTAGAAAAAATCGTTGAAGCGAATTGAGAGAAAATCGAAAAAAAAAAACTGAAAAAGTGCATCAGTAAAGTACTAGTACTCTTTGGCCGATTTTGATTAAAAGCTTCGTGTCACGTCCCATGGGGGTGCCTAACTTAAATATAAACCAGGAAACCGAAATGGAAACTTTGCAGACAGGAGATTAAATAAAAAAAATATTTTATTTAATTTTTACTTGCCGACGTTTCGGTCGTCTGTCACGACCTTCATCAGGGCAAATAATTGTCAACAATACAGGGTCTTAGGTATTTTGATATTTACTGTAATCATATACAATTTCTTTTTACAATTTTTATATTTTTATATTTTTTTTTTTAAATTTTTTAAATACAAAATTCCAATCTCCTAGCTCAATTCCTTCCTTTGCTTAAATTGAACACAGAGAGAGAGACAGACCATGTTGCAAAAACCACTTTTTTGGATTCAGGGGACCTCAAAACGTGAAGATCCATCAAAATCTCGACATCGAATTTTTGACATGAATCCAATACTTTCTCTCTCTATATATATATATATTACATATATGTGATTTCTCTTTCCTCTTTATATATATATACATAGGTAAGAGAAAGTAAAAAATAGCCTTTAATTAGTAGTAATTAAAAAACCTGGTGTGACTGATCGCACCAGGTTGTTGCCCCGAACATGCAAAATAAAAAGGTTGCTTCTAATTAATGTCTGAACAAAAATCGATATTTCGATTCTAATAAACAAAAAACAACAACAACAACAACATTTGCTCTCTCTTTCTATTGATCCTATCTTTGATTGAAATAAATTATTATAATTTAATTTTATGTTCAGAATTAAACAAGGTTGAAATAATTATTATCTTTAAAACATGTTTATTTTTATTATTTCTTAAACTCCAAGTTGATTTTAATTAATCTTCCTTTCTTTTACTATTGACAAAGACATGGTGAAAAGAAAAATAAATAAATTTATATTGGAATGGACTATTTATTTGTTTGTTTGATTAATTTATAAGAGTGACACGGGGTCAGTCAGTCAGGCAGCGCTTAATTGGCGCTGACAAACATACTACCTGCTTTGCTATCCAGCGGATAATTATTAGGCCAAGCAATTGTTGGGATACACAACTGTAGTGAGGTGATGATGAAATTTCGAAACAAAAGGAGAAAAATGTTGGCCTAGTTTAAAGGGCTTCAGGGGGGCACATTGAATCTTTAGGCCGTTTTTACTTTCTCTTACCTCTATATATATGTTAATATATAGAGAGAGAAAGTATTGGATTCGTGTCAAAAATTCGATGTCGAGATTTTGATGGATCTTCACGTTTTGAGGTCCCCTGAATCCAAAAAAGTGGTTTTCGCGACATGGTCTGTCTGTCTGTGTGTCTGTGTGTGTGTCTGTGAACAAAATATCTAAAGAACGAAAAGAGCTAGGAGGTTGAAATTATATATTTAACCCTAGTACGCACAACCTTTTTTTTTTTTTTTTATAAAAAAAACATTCACACTTTTTTCTCATTCGCACTCACACTCACACACACATTCACACAGTCTTTTCGGCAAATCAGGCCATTTAAGACTTTGACGATAACCGTTGTAATTTATATATGTGGTTCAGGCATTTCTATTTAAGCCATCTGGTATCCTAATTAGGGTCCGACCGAAACAAGATTTTCAGCCGAAACCGAAACCGAAACCGAATATTCGGCCTCAACCTTAGTTTCGGCCGAAACCGTAACCGAAACCGAAACTTGTATTTCCTATAAAATTTTTTTTCATTTTATCTTTTTTTTTTTTTTGAATTTTTTTTTCCCTCCCGTGAAAATCATTTGACCTTTTTTTTTAGGGAGACTAAATTTTTTTTCTCCCTCAAGTGCAAATTATTTGACCTTTTTTTTTTTTTTTGCATGCGAGTCTCATCCCATTTTTTCAGACTCTGGTTTCGGCCGGCCGAAAGGTTCGGCCACTTTTTGGCCGAAACCGAAACTACGGCCGAAACCATGATTTTTGGCCGAAACTGGCCGAAACCGTAACCGAAACCGAATATTCGGTCGGTTCCTAATCCTAATGGCTTAAATAAAATCATCGGACTGCCTGGGTCCGAACCCGCGACGTTTGGTATAGGAGGTAGGCACGCTACCTACTATGCCACACCCGGGGGCCACAAGCGTTTTTTCGAAACGCAAAGTCACAAGGAGGGCCTCTCAGGCCCACTATATGTTTAATAGGTTTTTAAACACATTTTTGAATAATTATATTAATTTTTTTTCATTAATTTATTTTAAAATTTATAAAAATATATAACTAATCAATATTTTATTCAAAATTTTAAAATTTTTTATTTTAAAATCATTTTTTATATATAATTTTTTTAGAACAATGACCATTTTAAATATTTCTTTTACAGCAGAGTTGTTATTTTTGTTTTCTGTTTATTTTAGTTGGACACAAATAACATCTTCTTGTAGGTTTTTTAGGATCAAAGTTTTATTTTCACGTTGAGGGGGTACATTCCTCCATGGCCATTCTAATTGATTTCTGTGTCCCATAGGCGTAGCCACGGGGGGGGGATTTGGGGTTCAAACCCCCCCCCCCCATTGGACCCAAGCCATGACTAGATATTTAAGCTCTATAATACAAAATACTTTTTCTCTCTATATATTTTATATATAGGGTAAGAGAAAGTAAAATATAATAATTTTCTTTAGCTTAAAAAAAAAAAAAAAAAAAAAAAAAAAAAAAAAAATTAAAAAAAATAAAAACATTCACACTTTTTTCTCATTCACACTCACACTCACACACACATTCACACGGTCTTTTCGGCAACTCAGGCCATTTAAGACTTTATACGATAACCGTTGTAATTTATATATGTATTTGGGGTTCAGGCATTTCTATTTAAGCCATCTGGTATCCAAATGGCTTAAATAAAATCTTCGGACTGCCTGGGTCCGAACCCGCGACGTTTGGTATAGGAGGAAAAAAAAAAAAAAAAAAAAAAAAAAAAAATTAAATAAAACGCAAAAAATTCGAGAAAATTCAGAATTTTTCAATTGAAAAAGATTTGATTTTTGTTATGCTTTATAAAAAATTAAAGCCGCTTAAAATTGATTAAATCTCGCAAATGAAAAATAATAAAAATTATTATATAAATAAATTTATTATTTTTTTTTTTAAAGAGATATGAGATGTGACTCTTATCAAGATAAACAGGGACACTTCGGTATTTTAGGCCCGTATAAATAAATTTAAGAGAGTTGCATTTTTGATTGCCTAATACGAGTTAATTGAAAAATTGCGGCACTTAATTAAGAAAGGGCTGGCCCGAGCCACCTTGAGGGGGGTCCAGGTAGGGATACGGTATCGAAAAAAAAGTATCGATACTTGTACTTGGTATCGTATCGAAAGGAAAGTATCGATACTAAAAAGTATCGGATGAAAAGTATCGATACCAGTAAGTATCGAGTATTTTTTAAAGAATGAGTATTTTTCATCTTTTTAAGTTTTTTCGGCATCTTAGGCTCCTGACGTCGTTCAAAGGGCCCAACGGAAGATCAATGCGGTATACTGGTATGCCATTTTCCACAAAGTAATGAGTACCAGGAGGACGGGGCTTTCTCAACCAAAATACGGATTTCGCCAAAATAAAAGTCTGTCCATTTTCACTGGTCGACAAAAATGAACTTTTTTCTTTCACAAGAATAAAGATATAGATATGAGATTCTAGAAATATTTTTCATAAATTCAAATATAATTTCAGTTTTTCCCCCATCAGGCTCAGTTTTAGGGATATATAGAAAAATATTTTAATAGAAAAAGTGCTCTAAACGGCTGATGGAAAAATTCTAACTACATATCTAAATTCACTATAAAAAAATGTACTAAATTCACTAATCAGATTTCTTGTGAAGAAAACCTTGTCGACCAGGATTTTTATTAGTTTATATATTGGCCTTTCTATGTAATATTTGCGCACTTTTAAATTTAGTAATTACAGTTTGCAATAATACAAAAAAAATTAAATTAAAAATTTAATGATATTAATTGAAAGGGTTTTTATTAAAAAGTATCAAATTTTCCATTATTAATAAATAATTATTAGGAATATGATGGAATAAAGTCAATCCCACAAATATCGACCTTTTGTTATATATCAACTTACTATTTATATCAAGAGAAAAAAGAAAATGTGATATTCTTTGGCAGAATCGCAATTAAAATATTTATATAACGTTTAAAGTCTGTCTATATGGCCTAAGGTGCCGAAAAAACTTTAAAAAAAAAATGATATTTAAATGAGTACTTTTCATTCGATACCGGCAATCAAGTACTCATATGAGTAAAGTATCGAAAGAAAAGTATCGAGTAAAAAAAGTACTAGTATCGAAACAAAAGTATCGATACCAGGAAGTATCGATACTTTTTTCGTGTCCCTAGGTCCAGGGGGGGGCTGGTCATATATTTCATTAGACGCCCTATACTGCCCTATTAGTCGGGGAGGGGGGGGAGAAATAATCCTAAACCCCCCCATCAAAAATTTCTGGCTACGCCTATGCTGTGTCCCTTCTTTTTATGTGATCGCAAATAAAAATTGTCTCCGGAGGTTTTCTTTTGGAAATTAACATGAATGAACAATTTTAAATATTTAAATACATAATACATAATAGGTTGTCATTCAAAGTGTTTTAAATACCCAGAAACCCCAAGGGCCTGGGAGGCCCTCCTTGTGACTTTGTGTTTGTAAAGTGGTTCCAAGAAAAAACAAGGCATAAAAATTTTTTTTTTTTTTTTTTTGAAAAACCCTTTAAAAATACCTTTATTATGAATAAATGGAGGAATATTAAAAACTTGAAATGAAAAGCTTTTTCTGAGAGTTATTGAGAAAAAACGGAGTGACCGGGCCTGAAAGGCCCTGGTTATGTGTTCTGGGGTTAAGTTAGATACCCCCATGGGACGTGACATGAACCTTTTAAACAAAATCGGCCAAAGGGTACTAGAACTTCACTGACGTACTTTTTCAGTTTTTTTCGATTTTCTCAAAATTCGCTAACGATTTTGATTAAAATTCAAAAATCAATTTTTTTTTTTAGATACTCTTTAAAATGTGTATTCTCATTTTGCCATTGAAATCTTCTGAAGACCACTTTACTCTTGAACATCATAGAAAAGATAGGAGAAATGGTAACAAAATATAAATATTTTCCAATGTTTATAAATTTTATTACATCTTGAATTCAAAAGTACCGTACTGTCGGAAAATATGTCGACACAAAAAATCTGGCGTGACAAGCACAGAACACAACTTTACACAAAAAGTCAGCCGAAAGGCTTAGTAATAATAATATCAACAATTATTCCTCTTTTGGCTACGCCCATTCTCTGACGTCATTTAGAAATGCCCACATATTGATAGTATAAAGAAGAATAATCCAAAATTATGTACCAATCCCCTTAATCGCTCTAAAGACGTATTAACATGTAACGCTAGATTTCTCGAATAAAATAATAATAAAAGAGCGAGGCGAGGATACACCTTCGAATATTCTAATCGGGGGGGGGGGGGGACCTTGATGGACGCACTGGCTCTCTTTACTCCATGTTTGGCGGCTCTCTTAGCTGATGTCATGTCTCTCTGTTATTTCCGTTATGAGATCATGCTATGGGTGAAACCCGCCGCACGTTCCGCTATATTACGTATTTTACGGATGGCGCCCCCCCCCCCCCCGTCAACACACATTTCGTAATAATAATCTATAATGCAGAGTGCATTGCAACGTAAAGTCGGCCTTGTCTGCCCCCCGACGCTCAATGCATCGCTCGCTTATCCGATAATCGTGAGCCAGCAGCCGCAAGTGTTCTGTTCCCCTGTCTCTTTGTTTATTTTTAGCAAAAACAATTTCAAAGGAAGAAAATTGCATCTGGACCATCATAATAGTCGGAGAGCTGGCGACGAAAATGGGCAAGAGTTTTCTGAAGGCTAATATTTTCAGAATAGGTTGCATTTTAGTGATGGAAAGATACTCTAGAGTCAGCACTTGCAGTACCGAGGCGTTTAGCGGGCATAAGCCGATAAAGTTGAGGGAAATAAATAAATAAATAAATACATAAATTTATTACGACCCGCTTAGAGGCACCAGTCCTCGGTGGCTAGGTCCAACAAACACAAATACAAATTTAAATACAATAACAAATACAACAAAACAAAACAAAAGGAAAAAAAATAATAATAAAATAAATAAATAAATAGAAATGCGTGCCCATTAGCAATCAACATGTTCATGCATTTTCATTGAAAGAAATAAAAAAAAAAAAAAACAATTATCAAAAAATTCACGCAAGCCACGAGACCAGGAGTAAACGTCGCATTAGCCATCCCGACATTCGCCTTAAACTGTTAAGGAAAACCTGGCCAAAACCTTAACAAGGATGGTAAGATGGTTTTTCGCAAATATCTCGAAAACTATGCGCTTTTCCGCAAAAATTCATCTATACAAAAATAATCGAAATTAAATTACAAACAAAAATGGTCTAGTACATAATCACGCTAAAGTGAACGGTTCGGGAGATTTAGAGGGGTAAAATTTGAAATTCCAACAATGGTTGCCATGGTAACAAAATATAAATATTTTCTGTTTATAAATTTTACACATTGAATTGCCCTCGGGCCTTGGTGTAGTGCCCTCAATGCCACAATATATAAAACAATCCAATATAGACATATATAGGCAGACAGGAATCCGATTTTACCTACATTTGTAGATTTTATTTTGTAATAATGTATTGTATCATGTTATCGTATTATCTTTTTCTAATGTGTCCTTGTATTATGTTGTTTTTTTCTATTGTCTTGTATAATGTGTTTGTAGTATGTTTTTGTATTATGTATTTTTATTATAAAATATTGTAATGAAGAATTGTATAGCCTTGAAGCCCAAGAATTTAAATGCCCTTGGTGTTGGCAATGTGTACCAAGGGTCGCGGGTTCGCATCCCGTCTTATGAGAAATAGTGATTTTTGGATCACCCTGTATATAAGTGTAGGAGTTTGATAATCTTAAAAATTCTAACCACACAATTTTTTTTTTATGTATCTTTACGGTATACGTTTTAGGTCATAAGTCTCAAAACTTATCGATGGTTAATTCAATAATTTGATGATACTTTAAGGGAGGGGGTGAGCTTGTTTTTTTTTTTTTTTTTTTGTACATCCGCCGGAAAACCGCTAAATATTAATGTGAATTTAATTGGGATTTGTGTATAGAGTCTGATTGACATGGTTATGGTTAATTGATTAGAATTTTCAGGTGAGCAAAGCAAAACAAAAAAAATAAAACACCTGGCGATGAGGCAGAGACAGAAAGACAGACAGACAGACACGCACACACTGATTGACATACGTCTTTGTGTTGACGTCATCTTGATTGAAATCGAATTCTATTGCTCTAAAAAAAGAAAGAAAATTTAATTAGGGCCTATATAACAATTTTTATTATTTTTTTTTCATTTTCAAAACGCAATTTATACCTGTCATGTTATATTCATAAGATGGTAGAAAAATGAGAGAGGTTTTTTCTTTATTTATTTAATTCATACAGCTGACGTTTCGGTCCGTGTTTGAACCATCTTCAGACTTGCCTAAGTCATTATGAAAGTGTCATAGAAGATTTTATACATAGTTGAACCAAACCTTTATATATATGTGTACTACATACTGTGTATGTATTTAAATTACACACTTTAGGCGATGACCAGGTACATAAAAATGTATAAAATTCACTGTGACACATTCTTAATGACTTTTCGCCACGACTGAAGATGGTTCAAACACGGAACCGAAACGTCAGCTGTGTGAATTAAATAAATAAAGAAAAAACCTTAGCAGCGTCTCTCAATTTTTTGCCCTCTTATGAGTATTTTTCATTTGAGAGATTTAATTATTTTCTTTAATTTAACATTAAACCCAATGCTTTCCTATGGGATCTAAATTCTGAATTTTCAGAAATGTTATGAACATCCCCATTTGGGGATTGGAGGATCTGAGTATTTCTCCTAAACTCGCCATCATGTCCTCTATAAGAGTTTCGACTGAAAGTTAATCAAACTGACAGACAATTCAATTCTAATACATTGTGTACAAATTTATTTTATAAAATTAATAAATTAATTTATAATAATAATCAGAAGGATGAAGATAAATAAAAATCTGGAGATGTTTTTCAGGCCAATTTATTTGAATTATCTCCTCCCGCTATAGGGCAACGTTTCAAAGTCCAAACGACTCCTTCTTCAAGACCATGCGGGGTAAGAAACAAATTTGCCCTTAATTTAGTCATAAGAAATTGAAATTATATAGCTAGTGCATATAATACTAAAAGGTCATTCTTCGTCTGGCCCTATTGCCTTTTAGAATTATATGCACTAGCTCTTGACTTATGACTAAATTAAGGGCAAATTTGTTTCTTACCCCCGCATGCGCCTGATGAAGGAGTCGTTTGGACTTTGAAACGTTGCCCTATAGCGGGAGGAGATAATTCAAATAAATTGGCCTGAAAATCATTTTTATTTATCTCCATCCTAGATACTTGTGTCGGCATATATTTAGTTTCCGCCCCACCGATAGGCCTATATTAAAATTCAGGATGTAAATAAACATGGGGAAATATTTATATTTTGTTGCGATGGCAACCATTTCTCCTATATTTCCTATGAAGTACAAGAGTAAAGTGGTCTTCAGAAGATTTCAATTGCAAAATGAGAATATACATTTTATAGAGAATCTAAAAAATAATTGATTTTTGAATTTTAATCAAATTCGTGCAGCGAATTTTGAGAAAAAAAATATGGGGAATGACTTCCCCGAGACTTTCTCGTATATTCTTTTGGAATTACGTCTGGGGTGTGTGTGTGTGAACACGATTGCTTAAAAACCAAAGCAGCTAGATGGATGAAATTTGGGGTATATGCTCAATACACTAAAATTGTAGATTTCTATCAACTTTTGGAGTAAATATGTCACTTGGAAGTAGTACTTTACCTAATAAGTTTTTTTCAAAAATTTTGAAATTTTCAATTTTTTTATCATATTGTGATAAATTACTCTATTTTAAAAAGTTTTTATTCTTTGACATTTTTTCAAAAATTGTATAAATTTGTAGTTATCGAAGGTAATTATTAAAATAATTTTTTTTAATTGTATGATAGTTTTTTTTTTTTTAATTTGAGTATAAAAAAAAAATATCTTCTGAGAAAAGGCAGAAAAAATAGAGAAAATTCAGGTTAAGCAAGACTAAGAACTGCTGGACCGTGGATAGGTGACGCTGAGTGTTGAGTCTCTCACCCCGCACACGATCAATAGTATTGTCTATATAGAAAAAAAATATATATATGTCAATACTATTGATCGTGTGCTGGGCGTATTGAAGATTGAAGAAGCATATTGATGAAAATTTAAATTTTTTGATTTTCAAACATCAATATTCGAAAGTGGTGGGGATAATGACAATAATATTGATCAGTGTTTAGGTCTATTATTATTGAATTGCATATTGACAATGGTATTGAATACTAGTATTGACAATACTATTGATCGTGTGCGGGGGGTATTAGAGGCCGAAATATAAATTGAAAATACAATTAACTTTAACACCCGTCTCAGGAAGAAAAATAAATAAATCCCACCTCAATAATCAATCAAAAGTTAGAATATATTTATTTCCTTTATTAAAATAATTTTTTGATATTCATTTTTATTTTAAATTATTTTAATTTGTTTTTTTTCTTCTAATTTGATGAATATAAAAAAAAAACAATTTTATTTTTATGTGCTTCTGGGAAAAGATGACGTCACGCGCATTGTTTGCAATCCGGTTCGTGTGCACCAAGAGCGGAGACTCAGCATCTTTAAGCGACTCTCTCCATCTCACTCGCACTCATTACCTTCGCTCTCTTTCTACTCTAATGCAATTCCATAGCCCCATATAGACCATAATATTTGAATTTTTGCTTTTTCGAGGAGGGGGACGCCTTTTAGGCCCCCCTCCCCCTCCCCCTTTAGGTTGTCCCCTCCGTGATATTTATACTAATTTTATGAAATTTGTTTGATTAAATTAGATTAATTTCATTTTAATAAAAGGGTTTATAGAATGGACACCAGGTGGCAGCACTTGCCGGCGGTGCCTTGGAATTATGCATATCATTTGCTTGCAAGGCTGTCTGTCTTTATTCAATTCGAGTTCCCTAAAGGAATAAAATAATAAAAATTTAATTAAATACCAATTAGTATTATTTTTCCTTAGAGAGATTTAATTATTTTAATAAAGGAAATAAATATATTTTAACTTTTGACTGATTCTTCCTGAGACGGGTAGGGATGAAACGATACCACGGTATCGATACTTTTACTCGATACTGGTATCGGTCGCAAAGTATCGAGTACTTACTCGGTATCGATTGAAATGTATCGATACTTACTCGTATCGGTCAATTTTTTCGTACAATTAAAAATAAGCAAAAACAGCAGTAAGTACTTAGGGTCTATATTATCAAGATTCGCAGGGACTTTCCAGCCAGGAGATTAAATAAAGATCTTTTATTTAATTTCTATTTGCCGACGTTTCGATCACCAATCACCACCTTCATCAACGGAGACCTCCGAGCATGATAATATTTTTGCACAAATCAAAGTAAAAGAAATTGTAGATTTAATTGCAATGAATATTAAAATACCCAAGATCGTGTATAATTGACAATATTCGCCCTGATGAAGGTCGTCGACAGAAACGTCAGCAAATAGAAATTAATTAAAATATTTTTTTTGATTTAATCTCCTGGCTGAAAAGTCCCTGCGGATCTTGATTAATTCTCCACTGCCATAAAACAACAAGTACGACGACTAAGAAAAAATTCAGTTTTAGAGGTACTACCCAAAAATAATAATTTTTCAAGATGTTCCCCTGTTGAACACTCCAATAATAAAAGAGAAAGTAAAATTAAAATACAGTGGAACAAACCATTCCACTTATTTCTATTGTAAATAAGAACAAATGGACGTAAATGTTCTTCCGACCAAGCTAATCATTGCGTACGTGGGACCAAGTATCGATACGAGTATTTTTGACCGATACTTACTTGGTACTTGATTCCAAAGTATCGATTCCAAAAGTACTTGGTATCGAAAGAAAAGTATCGAGTAAGTACTTGTATTTACTCGTATCGTTTCATCCCTAGAGACGGGTGTTAAAGTTAATTGTATTTTCCATTTATATTTCGGCCTCTAAGATCATTTGACTTTTGGGAAATTAAATAAAATGGCTTCCAGCAGGTGAGTGACTCAACACTCAGCGGGTCACCTATCCACGGTCCAGCAGTTCTTAGCCTTGCTTAACCCGAATTTTCTCAATTTTTTTCTGCCTTTTCTCAGAAGCTATTAAATTTAAAAAAAAGTTATTTTTTTTTATACTCAACAAATTAAAAAAATTATTTTAATAATTACCTTCGATAACTACAAATTTATACAGTTTTTGAAAAAATGTCAAAGAATAAAAACTTTTTAAAATAGAGTAATTTATCACAATATGATAAAAAAATTGAAAATTTCGAAATTTCTGAAAAAACTTTTTAGGTAAAGTACTACTTCCAAGTGACGTATTTACGCCAAAAGTTGATAGAAATCTACAAATTTAGTGTAAGGAGCATATACCAAATTTCATCCATCTAGCTGCTTTGGTTTTTAAGCAATCGTGTTCCACACACACACACACACACACAGACATAATGCCAAAAATGGTATTTTTGGACTCAGGGAGGTCCAAAACGTGAGGAAACATCAAAATCTCCAAGTCGAATTTTTTTACGATTACAATACTTTCTCTATACGAGAAAGTAATAAAAAAAAAACTGAAAAAGTGCATCAGTAAAGTACTAGTATTCTTACACCGTTGAGATGCAGATAGAGTTGTTATATATAAACATATACAAAATTATATAAAAATATAAATTTGCATATGCATTTGAACAATATCTGTATGAGCAAATAAATATGCATCTTTGTTGGTTGCATAGCACCTGGTCTCTAAGATTTAGCGTTAATTCTCTAGCCATTAGAGTTGACTGCTAGATGGATACTTTTGACTGATACAGATAGTATTTCGACACTCAGCATGTCATCTTCAGAAGTAAATTGTATTTCTTCAACTTTTATAAATATGTTGAAAGTATTTTTAATTAATTTTGCCTAGATAACGATTTCAAAGCCATTAACATCTCAGCAACTCAAATCCTGGGCCTAAATATTCAAATCTTTTTATTTAGAATTTTTTCATAAATAACTATCTATATTTAAGTATACTATATAAAGAGATAATTTATAATGTTATGAATTTTTATCTCTTTGGAATAATAATATAAAAGGTAGACAGGCAACGAATTTGAAATACCGGTGCGGTTTATCGCCTGAATAAATTATTTATTATATTATTTCGTGGTCAAAGGTTATCTCGTTGAGTATATTTTAATTTAAATGAAATAAAAGGCAGATAAGATTAGGATTTACGTCTATTAACGAACGAACGAACGGACCAAGAGAACATTTCATTCCCTGAGAGGGAAAATAAAAAATAAAAACGTTTTTAGCCCACGCATCGAACAAATCAAGAGAATAAAAGAAATAGGAAGTGATTTATTTCGATGCCAGAGATTCGATTCGATTCGAATAAATTATAGGAAAACGAATAAACTGATTGAAAACGGCATCGGAGGCCATAGGGACGTTAATTCTTATTAATTTTGTTGGCAAATCTCTCTCACGTGAACTTAAAAGAAATTAAAATAAAAAAAAACAACCACGGTGTGGACAACCCAAATGACTATATGAAGGAATTTACACGAATAGTGAGTTAGTCGTTTGGGTTGCCTAACTTCCGGGAAAATAATTTTCAAGCCTTTATCGGTAATGAGGAAATTATTATTTTTTTTTAACTTATTGTACTGTCGTAATTTTAGAGATATTATTAAATACAGTTCAAATAGAAAATCGTTCGGGAAAGCTAAGAAAGAAGATGGAAAATTATAAATCTGTACGGTTTTCTACATGAACTGATAGCTGAAATTATTTTGACAGAACAAAATGAGAAATAAATTTCAAAAAAAAAAAAAAAAGAAAATTTCTTCAATACCGGACCGGGGTTAAAAATTGTGTGTTAGAAGTTAATTTTTTGAGTTTTTGAGAATAAAAAATCTGGTGTGAGTGGTCGCACAGCACATAACTTTCTCTTACCCTTCGGTAATCGAAAGTTGTGTGCTGTGCTTTTCACACCAGATTTTTCGTGTCGACATATATTTATTTCCGCCAATATAAGTATAAATTCAAGATATAAAATTTATAAAGATGGGAGAATATTTATATTTTGTTATCAAGGCAACCATTTCTCTTATCTTTCCTATGAAGTAAAGAGTAAAGAGTGCTTCAAACAATTTTGTGGACAAAATGAAAATATACATTTTAAAGAGAATTTGAATGATTTTTGTATTTTAATCAAATCGTTGGAGCGAATTTTGAGAAAATCGAAAAAAAAAACTGAAAAAGTACAGCAGCAAAGTACTAGTACTCTTTGACCAATTTTGTTCAAACGCTTCGTGTCACTTCCCAGGAAGATACCCAACCTAAATATAAAATATCAACCTCCTAGCTCTTTTCGTTCTCGAGTTATTTTGTTCACAGACACACAGACAGACACACACACAGACAGACATATACCTATATAGGTAAGAGCAAGTAAAAAATGAATACATTTTTCAAAGGGCACGAAAAGCCGAATATCAGCAGATTGAAAATTTGGATAATAGGTTGAGTTAGCATGGAACGCCCCATATGTAATGCCCGAGTCCAAAAAAGTCGTTTTCGCAACATGATCTGTCCATGTGTGTGTGTTCAATTTAAAGCATGAAGGAATTGAGTTAAGTGGATGAGATTTTATATTTAAGTTAAGTACCCCCCTGGGACGTGACACGGAACTTTGGAACAAAATCGGCCTGTGAGTACTAGTACTTTACTGATGTACTTTTTCAGTTTTTTTTCGATTTTCTCAAAATTCGCTCCAACGATTTTGATTAAAATTCAAAAAATCAATTATTTTTTAGATACTCATTAAAATGTATATTCTTATATTGTCATTTAAATCTTCTGAAGACCACTTTACTTTTGTACTCCATGGTAACAAAATATAAATATTTTCCCATACTTATAAATTTTACATCTTTAATTTTAATATATCGGCGGAACTAAATATATCTAGACACGAAAAATCTGGTGTGACAAGGACAGAACAAAACAATTTCATTCTTCCTTTGTCCCCATGACCTCCCGCGATTGGAACAAGCTCCCTGCGTCTATCTTCCCCAAAACCTACAATCTTCAGACTTTCAAGTCTAACCTCAACAGGCATCTTCTCAGTTCCCGCAGTTGAGTTTCCCCTTTATGCTTCTCCTTTTGTTTTTATTTTCTTCCTGGCTGCATGTGACTATTGGTCATTATAGGTCTTCGGACCCTCTGCACCCATTCCAAAAAAAAAAAAAAAAAAAAAAGGTAAGAGTGTGCGTCCAGTCACACCAGATTTTAATACATTCCAATGGAAATTAAATTTCATTTGATAATTCCTCTTCATTCCTCGCTCTTCTAATTGATGGCGTTCGCTCTATGGATGGAGACAACTCGATGCAAAATGCTAATAAATTTCCTGGTCTGGCTTAAGAGCAAACTTCGACACATTTCCAATATTAATCGTCCATTATCGCTCTCTCCTTTTTGTATAGGCAGCCATTTAGTGAAAAATGGCCAAGTTGTAGGCGAATATGAATCATTCTCAAGGCAGTCGACTTTTAATCAACGATTCAACGATAGAAAACAACGAATATCTCTCTATTTATATAAATATGAGAGATACATCTTACCGCTACTTTCAATTTATCATATTCAAGATGAATGACGACGACTGGATGCCAAAGAGAACAAACACTACTCCAACGTGCATGAGACAAGTACATTAAATTTTGATCCACGAGCTCTAATCATTTGGGTTGTTTTTGGCCACTATTTTTTAATTCCTCTTTAGTTCCGGTATTCGGTGTGTATTTTTTTTTAACTGAAAATTGTTTACTTTTGTGAGATTAACTTGGAAGTTTGTTTTTATGCCGTGAGGCTCGCCTTTCCTTAAACATATGTCATAATATGATAATTTAAGGAATTGAAAGTATACACTAGGTTATGTGTTTCAAAATAATTTTATTTATTGGCGTTATACGTATTATATTTCTACACTTGGTGTATCATCTTTCAGGGGCATATATAAGGGGGGGGGGGGCGAGTGGGCTCTTTGATTCGTCCACAGTGCGAAAAAATATAGTTGAGCAAAAAAAAAAAATTATTCCGCAGGGCGAAAAAATTATGGTCCGCAAAAGAAAAAGAACGCAGGGTGAAAAAAACATCTCAAAACTTAGGTTCCGTAACCCCCTCCCTCCCCCGAAAAAATTTCTATTTACCCCCTGTCATCTTCAGAAGTTATAAAAGACTGAAACCTCTGGTCTATAGGCCTATATCACGTAATAATTAATATAATTTTCTTTAATTCAAACAGCCAAAAAAGATTGCCCCTAGTCGACCAACCAAGTAGACCAGACTCTCCATACAGTCGGAGAGCTGGCGACAAAAATGGGCAAGAGTTTTCTGAAGGCTAACATTTTCAGAATATGTTGCATTTTAGTGATGGAAAGATACTCTAGAGCAGGGGTGGGCAAAAGCTGGCCCGCGGGCCGGATCCGGCCCTTTTGCTTACTTTATCCGGCCCGTTGAAAAATCCCTTTTATGCGATTTTGTTGAAATCAACAGTATTAGTGTGCGTAGAGTGCATATAAATAATGAAATACAGTATATAAATAATAGAGAGTATTATAATTTCGAACAGCCGTAACCATATCCCTACTTTTATGTATGAAAGCATACTAGGTCTGTTCGATTATAATCTTTCATTTTTCTTTAAAAAATTACGGAACATACTCGTATTTTACTGGGCACAAATTGTTCGCATGTACACCCAAGTAAGACAATTTATTATTACTATTATCTATTATTAACTGTCAAATTTCTTTGTCCAAATACTTTAAAATGATACTTATAGTGTTTTTGCCAAAAAAATTTCTTGGGCAGGAAAAAACTCCACCTAAAACATTCGGGTGTGGGAAGCGTACGCGGTATAGTCCTGCGGCCCGGGAGACATTTTGAAAATTTCATTTTGGCCCGCGCTTAAAAGTATTTGCCCACCCCTGCTCTAGAGTCAGCACTTCCAGTACCGGGGCGTTTAGCGGGAATAAATCGGTAAAGTTCTCAAATATATCTCAAAAACTATGCGGTTTTCCGCAAAGGTTCATCTATACAAAAATAATTGAAATTAAATTACAAACAAAAATGGTCTAGTACATAATCACGCTAAAGTGAACGGTTCGGGAGATATAGAGGGGTAAAATTTGTAATTAATATGAAAGGAGACACAGATATGGGTGATTCTTTTTACAAACCGAACACTTTCTGACCGACATGTTTTTGATTTGGATGAAATTTTTTTTACGGGTTCTATATCGAAAAAAAAGATAGCCATCCGCGAGGATTTTCTTTTTCTTAAATATTTTGGGAAATATCGAGGGTCGAAAATGTGAAAATTTGATGATTTTCTGCTTAGACGCTCACTTTTAAAAATTCATAACTCTGGTTCTATTTGAGCTAGGAAAAAACTTTTTTTACCATTTTAAAGCTAAAAGAGTGAAGTTTAAGAAAAAAATTGTTCCACCAAAATTTATTAAAGATTTCGCATTGTTATCAACAATTGAAATCTTTAAATCGATTTTTAACAATTGGGGCCCTAACTGTATTGCATTTTTATTATAACCATCGCATTCTACGTCAAATTTTATGCCGATAAAGGGTTTTTAATCGATGGAGAATCAATTAGTACTATTGAAAAAAATCCCGCCAAGTACTCTCATGCGGTAAAATGACGTCATATCAAAAATAAGAAAAAAAAGTCCGGGGGCATTGAACCACTCTTTTTAAAACTATATTTAGATTTAATGTAGCTTTTATGGTCAAGTAGCTATCCGTTGCACAACTAGGGCTATTTTTCGATATTTTTTTGCCTAAAAAATGAGGTTTTTCGAGAAAAAAAAACTAATTTTGGAGTTAATTACTCGGGACTTTTTACTTATTCTATTGAGAGGTTTTCTTTCTGCACCAAATGACATCCCATTTAGTCCGATCTGATTTGCCGTTCAGAATCTACAGAGGTTTAAACTTTCAAATTGGAATTTACCGCAGCGCGGTAAAATAAAATGATAGAAAAAAAATAAATGGTGAAATCTTTAGCTGAACTCATTCTTTCTAACCGTATATTCCCCATAATTATACCTTTTAAGACAGAGGAGTTATTCAAGCCGATAAACTTTTTCGTGCAAAGATTTTTTTTCTTGCCCTAGGGGATGCACGAAAAAGTTTATTGGCTTGAATAACTCCTCTGTCTTAAGAGGTATAATTATGGGGAATATACGGTTAGAAAGAATGAGTGTTCAGCTAAAGATTTCACCATTTATTTTTTTCCTATCATTTATTTTACCGCGCTGCGGTAAATTCTAATTTGAAAGTTTAAACCTCTGTAGATTCTGAACGGCAAATCAGATCGGACTAAATGGGATGTCATTTGGTGCAGAAAGAAAACCTCTAATAGAATAAGTAAAAAAGTCCCGAGTAATTAACTCCAAAATTAGTTTTTTCTCGAAAAACCTCATTTTTTAGGCAAAAAAATATCGAAAAATAGCCCTACTTGTGCAACGGATAGCTACTTGACCATAAAAGCTACATTAAATCTAAATATAGTTTTAAAAAGAGTGGTTCAATGCCCCCCGGACTTTTTTTTCTTATTTTTGATATGACGTCATTTTACCGCATGAGAGCACTTGGCGGGATTTTTTTCAATAGTACTAATTGATTCTCCATCGATTAAAAAACCGTTATCGGCATAAAATTTGACGTAGAATGCGATGGTTATAATAAAAATGCAATACAGTTGGGGCCCCATTGTTAAAAATCGATTTACAGATTTCAATTGTTGATAACAATGTGAAATCTTTAATAAATTTTGGTGGAACAATTTTTTTCTTAAAGTTCACTCTTTTAGCTTTAAAATGGTAAAAAAAGTTTTTTTCTAGCTCAAATAGAACCAGAGTTATGAATTTTTAAAAGTGAGCGTCTAAGCAGAAAATCATCAAATTTTCACATTTTCGACCCTCGATATTTCCCAAAATATTTAAGAAAAAAGAAAATCCTCGCGGATGGCTATCTTTTTTTCGATATAGAACCCGTAAAAAAAAATTTCATCCAAATCAAAAACATGTCGGTCAGAAAGTGTTCGGTTTGTAAAAGAATCACCCATATAGAGAAATATTTATATCTAGTTACCATGACAACCATCAAATTTTACCCCCTCTAAAGTCTCCCGAACCGTTCACTTTGGCGTAGTTATGTACTAGACCAATTTTGTTTTATTATTTAATTTCGATTATTTTTCTATAGATGAATTTTTTGCGGAAAACCGCAGAGTTTTCGGATGATATTTGCGAAAAATCATCTTCCCGCAACTTTACCTCCTTATTTCTGCTAAACGCCCCCGGTACTGGAAGTACTGGCTCTAGAGTACCTTCCCATCACTAGAATTGCAGCCTATTCTGTAAATATTAGCCTTCAGAAAACTCTTGCCCATTTTGTCGCCAGCTCTATAAGAGTTCAAAATTCCATTTAGAAATTTCAACGGGAAGTTGGGTCAAACAGAGTGCGACAGACGGGACAGGCGGACATTCCCGCAATTAGACATTTTGATTCTTTATTTTTTTTTTTCGAGGTCTAAATATGTATTTGAATATTAGATTCGGACTTGACAAATGTGTGTGTGATTTTTTGGGTAACACAAAGTCTGGAGATCCTGGGCTCGAGTCCCGGGAACCAGGAGCACAAAAAACAAAAAACAAAAAACATCCCAGGCAGTCCGATGATTTTATTTAAGCCATCTGGATACCAGATGGCTTAAATAAAAATGTTTGGACCCCTATATATATAAATTCATAAATAATGAATTTCTTAAATTTTTTTTTTTGGCTTGGGCGGCCGAAAGGAGAGGGGGGAAGTGTGTGGGGGGGAGGAAGAGGAGAAGAGGAGGTTTTATTTAAAAAAAAAAAAAAAAAAAAAAAAAAAAAAAAAAAAAAAAAAAAAAAAAAAACATTCAGATATAAGCCATTTTTGTTGTTGCCGATGTTTGTTTAGCTCCAAAATCTTTTCGCAGTTGTTTTTTCGTCTCCATGTTATTTGATAAAAATTGAATGTAATAGGCCATAATTAAAATTTAGTATTTTTGCCAAATTCCTGAGAAAAATTTCTTAAGCTTCTCACTTCTATGCTGGTCACATCAGTTAATTTGAAATTTAATTTTCAAATTAGATATAAAAATCCAACAACTGTTCTCAAGGTTTCCATTTCCATATTTAGATTGAGGCAAATAAATTTCTTGGCTGCGTGAATCGCCCAGATTAAGAGATCATCGATTGTCTCACAATTTCTTTACGATCGGAGGGTATCAATTAGGAAATCATCATCTCCCATTAATTTATTCATCCTGTCATTCATTCAATCGAGGATTTGCATTGATTGCGCTAATCAAATAATATCTTCATATTCTTATATTATTTGATATATTTGAAATATTAGGCAACTAGAAGTAGCTATTTCATATAGACCCTTGATTAACCAAAATATGTCGGAAGTTTACTTATTTGGGCCAGATCTTCTAGCCGGGATTATAAAAAATTAAAACCAATTTTCAGGATTTTTATTGATAGATGACTGGTGCGCACAATAAACTACCAGTTTCGGTCTAACAAGAGACCATCATCAGATATGCAACAATAATTTATAACATGAGCTATTACAAGTCAATTAGTTTTTACATGAACTTTTTCTTTTTTGTTTCTTTATTTACAGATGAAAAAAATTTTTCTACCATTGTAAGAATATATATGTATATATATAAAAAAAACTTTCATGTAAAAACTAATTGACTTGTAATAGCTCATGTTATAAATATTGTTGCAGATCTGATGATGGTCTCTTGTTAGACCGAAACTGGTAGTTGCAGTGTGCACCAGTAATCTATCAATAAAAATCCTAAAAATAGAAAATTGGTTTTAATTTTTTATAATCCCGGCTAGAAAGATCTGGCTTAAATAAGAAGTAGCAATTTCGGTCTGTAGATGTTTCGGGTGCTAATCGCCTCTTCTTCAGGACTGGGCAGTTTATATATTAATACAACATTCGGATTATAATGAATATTTATAAAGTAGCATCGCATGATTGTGATTCAATACAAGAATGTTGGCCCTCGGGCTTGGCGTAGTTGGTAGCGCGTATACCAAGGGTCGAGGGTTCGGATCCCAGACAGTCCGATGATTTTATTTGGATATCAAATGGTTTAAATAAGAATGTCTAGACCCCCAATAGACATATTCACAAATAACGGGTACCGGAAAAGTCTTAAAAGACGCGTCGAAAGCTCGGATTGATGACCTCGAGCAATCAGCGTGTGGAACGTCCCCATTAGCCATTGGGTGTTTTGTATTTAAAAATATAGCTATATAATAAATTCAAACCCGTAAATGGCCTCAGTAGCTGAAATGGGTATTAAAAAAAAAAAAAATTCAAGAGCATGAGAATTGAGTTTTAATAAAATTCCAATCTCTTTCAACAAACAACATTAATGTATTTTCCCATATTTCTTTTTTTACATAAAATTATTAAAGTTTTGATTTGATGGAATCTAATGATTAATAAATAAAATTACCTTAAAAACTTTATTCCTATCGTTAAAAAAACAAAAAGAAGTGTTTTAACACGAAACAACAAACAAGACCTAGTAATTATTCGTCACGATAAGAGTAGAGATATTTATTTATTTAATTTCTCGTTAATGGTCGAAGAAAAGATGAACATTAAAGCGAATGGTCCATCATAAAGAGGAATTTAAATAAATTTATTTACGCAATAATCAATAAGTTGAGTTCGCTTTATTGCGTTAGCGTTAACACATGCATTTACTTATCGAGATCAGCGCCTTCTTGATTTTTCTTTTTTTTTTTTTAATACCTTGAAAAACTCTCTCAGGTCAAAAGGTCGCTGGCTGGTTATTATTGTTCACTCGCTGATTAATCACACCATTTTTTTAATGCAATAAATAAATCTAGTAACAATTTGTCTGAAAAAAAAAGAGAAAAGATTTTAAAATTATTAAGTTGTTAGCGGCCTCAGGGGTAGAGCCCCGTAGCCCCCCCCTCCACCCTCTTTGGAATCATATAATTGGAATTAAAATATAATAAATCTTGGTTAAAGTTGAAAAATAAAAGATTTTGTCGGCGTTTCGGTTGCCCAACGCACTCATCATCAGGACAAAATAGTGGTAGCAATGTCAACGAATTTGATATTTTAACTAGGAACCGAATTGGCCAAAAAGCCAGCCGAAACCTGAGTATGAAAAGATGGGATGAGACTCGCATGAAAAAAAATAGGTCAAATGACCAGGTGAGGGAGAAAAAATTTTCGGCAAGACGAAAAGGGCCGGAAAAAATTTTGCCTTGCAAAAAAAAAAAAAGGGTAAAATGATTTTCATGGGAGGGGAAAAAAATTTCAAAGAAAAAAAATAACGGTAAAATGATATGAATTTTTGTATAGGAATACACGTTTCGGTTTTGGTTGCGGCTTCGGCCGAAACTAAGATTGAGACTGAATTTCGGTTTAGGTTGAAAATCTTGTTTCGGTCGGTCCCTAATTTTAATTTAATGATAAACAAATCTCTCAACCATGGGCGTAACTAGGGGGTGCCGGGGGAGGGCCTCCCCAGAAGGCTCGTGCCCCCCCCCCCCCAGAAAGCTCCCTGCCCCAAGAAAAATTAAGAAAATATGGGGCATACTCAGGCCCCCAGCGAGGGTGGCTGGTCCCATGCCCCCAGCCAAATTCTCTAGTTACGCCCATGCTCTCAACAGATGCTGTTAGCTCCAATTACAGATACATGATAAACATTGAATATTCAATTTAATTGAAAAGGTCCTGGAGGAGTCAGCTGTTCTGATGATGAGTGTGACTGGCGTTCGAGACGTACTCTTTTTTCTTTTATCAATAAATCCCATATTCTCATATAATATTTCAACCATCCAATCATTCGCATCGATACCGCTGATTTCGATCTTAATTTAGAATTATTTAAATTTTAATCCGATTTAAAATATAATAAGAGAAGAAAGATATATTTAATTTATACTCTAATATTAAATTTGAAAATTTATAAAAAAATACTGGCAATTCAACGAAAAATATAACCCCATTTAGCGTTTCAACGCTACCAAACCCCGCTCACCCAGGCAACCCGCCACAACTGTCTGTTCGGAGTATTGACAAACAGAATCTTGGATTCTTCTTTAGTTCCTTTTTGTTTATTTACAATCTGATTAACTGAATGCTATCAGATGATAAGATTCTGGTCCAAGCAGCTACAAAAATTCAAATAATAAGATACAGAGTTGAAAAGTTATTTAAAAATCCTGAAACAAAAATATGTATTAGTCTATTTATATACAAATGACATTTAGTTTAAACTTCAATTTTTGGGGCTGAACTTTGAAAATACCTGCATATTAGAAAGCTACAATTTTCGTTTGACTTTCAACTTTTACCTTTTGAAAACTATGTGTCTTCCTCAGGTTTATAGCAGTTTTTGCTTAAAACAGAAAGAAATTTGTAGAAATAAAAGTTTTGTTTAAAATTAAAAATTATTTTTGAAACGTTGTCTTAATAAGTGAATAATTAACAAATTTATTTGAAGGAGATATATAGCTGAGTGTTGATAATAAAATAGGAAGAATAAATGAGCAAGCAGCTAGTTATATTTCAATTTATTAAAAAAAAAACAGGGCCGACGTTTCGGTCACGTATGGGACCATCTTCAGGGCTACAAATGATGAAAAAGAACAAATGAAATGAATGAACAAATGAAAAAGAAAAAAAAAATGATAAAATTTTATGTAATTGATTGTATCTATCTATCTCTTAAATGTTCTTTTTCATCATTTGTAGCCCTGAAGATGGTCCCATACGTGGCCGAAACGTCGGCCCTGGTTTTTTTTTAATAAATTGAAATATAACTAGCTGCTTGCTCATTTATTCTTCCTATTTTATAATTAACAAATTTGTTTTCTTTTCGACTATGCCTTTGTGATTCTCTCTATCTATATATGAGGCGTGTTTTTTAAGTAAATATCGTTTTGTAATAGAAAAATAAAGAGCAGATATTTTTAAATAATTTTATTTTCACATGAGAGCCTGTACCTTAAACTACTTTTCTACATAATGTCCACTATTATTGAAGCACTTGTCATATCTAACTAGTTTTTGAATTCCGTCGTTAAAGAAACCTGCCGCCTGTGTTGACAACCATTCTGACACGGACGGACGTTGTGATTTCGTCATCGGCGTCGCGCTGGGCGCTAAATCTGGACTGTAGGGTGGATGATCAATTTGTTCTCAACCAAATTGTGTGATCAGATCTTGGGTTCGGGTAGCCGCATATGTACGAGCGTTATCATGAAAGAGAATGACGCCTTTAGTGAGCATGCCACGCCTTACCACATGTTCCTTCATTTGAAGAAACACCTGGGCGGTGTGAGCCACGACGACGATAACGAAATCAAAACGTCCGTCCGTGCCAGAATGGTTGTCAACACAGGGGGCAGGTTTCTTTGACAACGGAATTCAAAAACATGTTAGACGATATTAAAAGTGCTTCAAAAATGGTGGAAATTATGTAGAAAAGTAACTTAGTTTAAGGTACAGGCTCTCATGTGAAAATAAAATTATTTAAAAATATCTGCTCGTTATTTTTCTATTACAAAACGGTATTTACTTAAAAAACACGCCTCGTATATAGAAATGAAATGGGAAAAATGTAACTGTACTGTACTGTACCATGAAGAAAAAGGTAACTGTACTGTACTTATAGTACATGGACCAGGGAGTAACCTAGTAATAATTTGAATCTCTTAAATATTTTGGAAATTTAATTATAATCAAATTTGTTCAATATGGGAACACAAAATAGACAGGTTGGCTTGGAAATTAGAGAGGCAGTTAGTTGCTCTGTGAGTCAGCTTTCCAGGTATATGACATGGAGCAAGCAATGACTCGCCGGAGGCGAGCAAGGGGGTCCAGGAGCAGGCGGAAAGCCCGCCAAAAGCGGGCTTTGCGACTATAGATAATAAAAAATTCAAAAATTAAATAATTGATCTTTTAAAACATCAAAACAAGTTATTGAAATTGTATTTAACTCTTTGTTAAACAACATCACAAAAAAATAAATCAAAATTTAAAATTTATTTAAATAACACGACTAATAAATTAAGATTTTTTTATTTTTTGACAGGTACACGCGATTGGTGTTTAGATAAAAAGAGAGAGAGATTCACTTGCATTGCCAGGACCAAAATGTCCAAGGTTCCAGGGGGGATTTTTTCCATTCATCCTGCAATTCGTGAGAGAATAATTAGCAAGATCTCCCTCTCTCAGAGTGAATCTTTATCTTTCGAATAACGGAGAGAGAGATTGCAATCCCACTCACGCCTTAAACAGATAAAAAAAAAAACATTATGATTTATTTATTATATAGATGCAGCAGGTAAAAAAAAAAAAAAAAATATATGTTCTCAACTAGTAAATGAGTTTAATAAGAAATATTTATTTTTCAATAAATATAAAACCTTGGCATTCCCTTAAAAAAAAAAGTATTATTTAATACTCTTTGAGAAAATATTTGCCATATTAAGAGCAGGAAAGTTTTGCAATTTAGTTGCCTATTTAACGAAGAGCAAAGTAGTTGCAAAACTTGACTTGCTTAATGATTTAATTTTTCTTTCTCTTAACTGATTCTTTTACGTGTTTTGGTTCTAAGCAATCTCATCTCTTCTTCCAAATTATTATTATTTTTTTTTTCAACTGTTAGAACTGAAAGGATATAATACGGTAGAAGAAAACAAAAGGCATTTCTATTTTAATAGAAATTTTAGAGAAACTTGACAAAGAGAAAATAACATTTCACAAAAAAGAAATAGCGAATGCAGCTATTTTTATTTCATTTATTAGATACTTGAAGCCGACGTTTCGATCAGGTTTTGGGACCATCCTCAGGGCTGAAATGTGTCAATAAAACTCCTCAAAAGTCAAATGGCTCAATTGTGTAAAATATTTATTGCCATTCGACTTTTGAGGAGTTTTATTGACACACTTCAGCCCTGAGGATGGTCCCAAACCTGATCGAAACGTCGGCTTGAAGTAGGGGGCTACCTAATAAACGAAATAAAAATATTTTAATTATATGAAATAAAAATAGCTTCATTCGCTCTTTCTTTATTCCTTACTACAAGATCTACTCAGTTATCCACCTCACACTAATTTTACAACAAGTGTGAGTTTATAATACGATTATAATTTTACTAAAAAATGCAGAAATTTCGTTCAATTAAAATTAGGAACCGACCGAATATTCGGTTTCGGCCAAAAAGTAGCCGAAACCTGAGTCTGAAAAGATGGGATGAAACTCGCATGCAAAAAAAAAAGGTCAAATGATTTGCATTTGAGGGAGAAAAAAATTTCAAAAAAAAAGAAGGTAAAATGGTATAAATTTTTTATAAGAAATACAAGTTTCGGTTTCGGTTACGGTTTCGGCTGAAACTAAGATTGAGGCCGAATATTCCGGTTGAAAATCTTGTTTCGGTCGGACCCTAATTAAAATAGATGATTTTGCCCAAATTAGATGAATAAAATGTAACTAGCAGGATGGCAACCAGGAATGAAATCAGACAAAACATTTTTATTTCAATTGCCGACCTTTCGGACGCAAGTCGCGCCCTATCTCAGGAATAATATAAAGTCACATCATCATGGGTGTGTAATCCATTATTTTAGACTTTGATGGCACTGATCAATACTACTTAAATTTTATTTAAATATACCTTGACTGTCATCCTGCTCATATTCATCAATCATACAGTCATCACCTCCATATTATAAAATGTTACATTTAATCAAAAGTTATTAATTATTAATTAAAAAAATGTATTTTAAAAGGATTTACAGAATATTTTTTTATTTTTAAGGACAAAAGGGAAAAAGGAAGGAAAATGAAGGGTAGAGTTCTTGCCCTGGTGGGCCTTTTGTTAAAAGAAAATTGCAGGGGAAATGTCCATTTTGAAGCAACTACTCAATATACAGACTGCTGTAAATGGTTGCCTATGCGCAGGGCTCAAAAGCGAGGAGACCCCTGAGGGTGTCCAATACCTTTTCTCTGGATGGTAGATATTAATTTTAATAAAATTGATAGGAAAAGTAATAACATTGAGAAAAGTGCATTTCTTCGTCCCCTTTGCCTTCTGCTTGGTGAAATCTTTGCAACTTTTCGATTTATTTTTGTCAGTCACAGACACACTCATTGCAATATCTTTGAAATCAATGCCATTTCTTTTTAAAAAAATTCTTCATTAAACGTAAAAATAAAACATACTTCGGATAATTAAATTTTACAAGTAAATAAATATATTCGAATGTATTTAAAATAAAAATTCCGCGAGTAGCAATTTAGGTGATGTATGGTTCGAAAGAGGATCCTGACCCACCCGAGGTGTTCCCGTCTCGTGCCTGGGCAGGCAGATTGCCAATGAAATTTCGAGAATCCCCTTGAAGTGGTGACCCGGACCTGCTTCAAGGTGTTTCCCCTTGTCCGGGGGTTTACGGGTTTATGTGAGAATCCAAGCGCGCCACGTCGAGCGATGCCCCCTTGGGGTGCAGCCAGCCAACCCAAACAATCTCTCTTAATGGGCCGCTTTTCTGAAATCTCATGATGTCACCCATCCAACAAGTGAAGCTATTCTCATTCTGGAATCTTCTCAAGGGACATTGATCCAGACCATTTGAATTCTTCCTTTTTTAAAAAAAATCTGGTGTGACTGGCGCACAGCACACAACTTTCTCTTACCTTCGGTAATCGAAAGTTGTGTACTGTGCTTGTCACACCAGATTATTTGTGTCGACATGTATTTAGTTCCCGACAGTAGGGAATATTTGAATTCAGATGTCAAAATTATAAACATGGGAAAAATATTTATATTTTGTTACCATGGCAACCATTTCTCCTACCTTTCTCTATGAAGCACAAGAGTAAAGTGGTCTTCAAACAATTTCGAGGGCAAAATGAGAATATACATTTGAAAGAGCATCTAAAAAATAATTGATTTTTGAATTTTAATAAAAATCGTTAGAGCGAATTTTGAGAAAATCGAAAAAAAAACTGAAAAACTACATCAGTAAAGCACTAGTACTCTTTGGCCGATTTTGATTAAAAGCTTATTTTTCACGCTCCCGGGAGGTGTTTAACTTAAATATAAAATTTCAACCTCCTAGCTCAATTCCTTCATGCTTAAAATTGAACACACACACACACACACACACACACACACACACCACACACCCACACAGACAGACAGACCATGTCGCGAAAACCACTTTTTTGGATTCAGGGGACCTCAAAACGTGAAGATCCATCAAAATCTCGACATCGAATTTTTGACATGAATCCAATACTTTCTCTCTATATATATATTACATATATACATAGGTAAGAGAAAGTAAAAATACATTGTCAGAGATCACAATAACACAAAAAGTCAATTTTATAGAAGATATATAAATTTAAAAAATTCAAAAATTGAAATTTTATATGATTAATTATAGAATAATAATTGTAAGATTTAATTATTCAATTTTTAACTTTGATTATCTATATTTATATTATAATTTAATTAATAACTTTTGCCTATTTTATAAAAGACAAATTCTGTCTGTCTGTTTGTCCGAATCTACTGGGCAGATTTTCATGGAGTTTTTTTTTTTTTTATGGGTTTTAGGCTCTCAATATGTCAAATTAGGGGTAAAGGGACCTCCCTTTTAAGGAAAATCTAGAATTCTTCCATGGGAAAGTATTGTGTTCTATCCAGTGCTACCAATCATGATTTCCAAAAAAAATCCGGAGTTTTCGAATGAAAAAAGCCAAAGAAATTTTCTAAAAAAAATTCATATAATTTGACCTCACATAACTCCATTTTTTCTATGCGAATTTTTAGTATTCGAATCCCATTCGACCTTTTTTTTGGAATACGAATCTCTTGTATATAGAATTAGAAATTAAAGAGAGCGCAGCTAAGTTTTTATTTCATTTATTTGCCCTCAAAGCTGTTGTTTCGGTCTTTTTTAGGGCCATCTTCAGGAAGATGAATTAGAAATTAAAAAGAGTTCACCTAAGCGTAATTTCATCTTCCTGAAGAGAGCCCTAAATAGGACAGAAACGAAAGTTCTGAGGAGAAATAGGCTAAATAAAAATGAATTTATTATGAAATTTAAAAAAAAAAGTCAGAGATTTAGTTAAAAAGTCGGAGGGTTGGCAGCACTGGTTCTATTTCTTCTTATGAAAAATTAAAATTAATTAATTATAATAATGAAATAATTAAATCCCTCTAATAAAAAATAATACAAATTGATTTATAAATAAATTTTCTTTTTTTTTTTTTTTTTTGACTGGTGCAGATGGCAACCTAACCGCAGTTTATAAATTCATTTGCTCCTGTTTGCTGCCAAACCAAATGACTCAAGAATTCCCTTGATTAAATTCTCAGAGATTCCCTATATAACCAATAAATAATAAAACCTCCTTAAGAGTGAAGCCGGGCGATGTGGCTAGTAAAGTAAAAGATTTCCCTGAAGATGTAGTGTAAGAGGCTTCCTGTCAGCTTTTCAATCTTATATAAAATTTGCAAATAGTCCAATTTAAAACTGAGGCTAGATTTAATGACTTCCATGTATGGAATTATAAAAAAATAATCTTATAATTAAAAAAAAATTTGCGTCATTTGAATTAAAAAATCATTCAAATTCCGGAATCTTAAGTTTAATTCTTAATTTATATTAACTTTTATATACAGCTGCAGTTGGAAAAAAAAAATTTTAAGATTAAGAGATCAGTAAAATGGAATTTTTATTTTCTTGCCATTTTTGGTTTTGATTTGAGATAAATTTTAAATAATAATTAAATATTATGACAATCTTGTGATTATTTATTTAATTTAGTTATTTATTATACTGTATGTGTGTGTTATAACAAATAACTAAATCAGTTTTTGCAACAGATCTTCATTATATTTGCGGCAATTAATCAGCAGGCCAGCGCATTTTTTTTTATTAATTAAAATTATTATAACTTAATTATCGTTTAAAAACCCAGAAGGAATTTAGAATGAAATTTTTTTAAAGATCATATTGATAAGATGGAGCAAGTTCTTTTTTCCTTCTTTGGTTGTTTAGTATTAAAATTGATCGTGTTGTTATATTCGCCAAAAAAATGCATCTAAATCGACCTAGAAATTAATTTCTAATTTGAGAAAAATTGAGCGCAGCGTAGAATATCCAGACACGAAGTCCATGCGCTCAATTTTTTCTCAAATTTTTTATAATATTGACAATCTCTCTCAAAAAATGTATGTGCGTAAAGAACATATGAAAAGTTTGGAGGGAAAGTGGTGTAGGTTTTCCGTGAAACATATTTATAAATAAAATTATTTAGTATATGTGATGTTTCACTAAGTTGTAAATGAAAGAAATATTGAATTTCTAACTCGGTATATTTCGGGCTATTAACCCATCTTCAGGAGTACATGTGACCGAGTCAGGGGCGTATATAAGGGGGGGCCGAGGGGGCCCGGCCCCCCCCCCCCGAAATTCCCTAAATGCATAAACATATATAGGAATATAGAGCCAATAATGGGTCTCGGCCCCCCCCCCGAAATGAAAAAAATTTCCGGTTCCGCGGGCGGCAAAAATTTTGTGTCTCTCTCTAAAAAAAAGGTAAAATATTTTTTCGGACGGGAAAAAATTTTGGTTCCGCGAAAAGAAATTTTTCGCAGAAAAATTTTTGAGATCAGGTCCCCCCCCCCCCGAAAAAAATTTCTATATACGCCCCTGGACTGAGTGAAAAAAATGAGTGAAAAATTCTTCTTTTATTCACTCAGTCACATGTACTCCTGAAGATGGGTTAATAGCCCGAAATGTATCGAGTTAGAAATTCAATATTTCTTTCATTTACAACTTACAATTTGTTAGTGAAACCTCACACATACTAAATAATTTTATTTAACATATGAAAAAAATTTTAAATTGGTTAATAAAAAAGAATAAATTTATTCTTCTAGTCTAAATTTCACAGATATGCACTGAAGATGGCACCTGTATAGGAACTGAAATATTTGCAATAAATTGAAGTGGTGAGAGAGAAAAAGGAAGCTGTTTTTTTTCTCCTTATCGTCCTAATCAACGATTCCCAGCTCTAATACATTTGCTGAATTATAGCTGAGTTTCAAAATATTTTGTCCAGAGGAAGCTGGAAAAAGAATACTTCCCGATTAAGTTCTCATTTTAACATCTTCTTAGGCCCATATAGGACTACAAATTTGCTAAAACCTCATTCTAATTCGATCAATAGTTCCAGAGATATAAGCAAAAAAATCATTACCAAACGTCGCGGGTTCGGATCCCAGGCATTTCGATGATTTTATTTAAGCCATTTGGCTACCAGATGGCTTAAATAGAAATGCCTGAACCCCCAATAGATATAATCATTACAACGGTTATCGTAAAAGTCTTATATGACCTGAGTTGCCGAGAAGACTGTGTGAATGTGTGTATGAGTGTGCTCCAGCCAATCCTGTAGCCCTGAACTGTCCACACTGCGCGTTCTGTGCTCGGTCTAAATCCGGTCTTTCGAGCCATCTCCGAAACAAACATAAACATGACTTTAACTTCACAGACAATCCCTTCAAACCTATCAGATCACGTCGTCAAACTCCTGCTGTTCTCCCACAACCCAACCAAACACCGTCACCAGACACACATTCCAGTAAAACGCAACCTGGAACGCAAGCCCAGAGCAATCCTTCCCAATGTCCATGTACACTCTGCGGTAGAACATTCCGGTCAAAGGCTGGCCTGGCAAGTCACCGGCGCGGCAACAAATGTGGTGGAAGCTGAGGAGACATCATCGCATCGATGGAAGTCTTGATCATGAGTGTGAGTGTGAATGAGAAAAAAGTATGAATGTTTTTATAAAAAAAAAAAAATCATTGTAAGTAACCTACATGCAAACACACACACACACACACCCCTACATACATACATACATACATCAATACACATATACCAGGGTATAGGTACGCACATTAAATTTTTATATAGAGAGAACCCAGATAGCACAGTACGTCTTATGTACGTACATAAGACGTACTGTGCTATCTGGGAATGTATTGGATTTATGTCAAAAATTCGATGTTGAGATTTTGATGGATATACACGTTTTGAGGTCCCCTAAATCCAAAAAAAGTTTCGCGACATGGTCTGTCTGTCTATGTGACTTATATTCTAATATATCGTTGGAAACTAAATATATCTCGACAAAAAAATCTGGTGCGACAAGCACAGAACACAACATTCTCTTAACAAAGGTAAGAAAAAGTTGTGTGCTATGGAACTAGTCACACCATATTTTTTTTTCCATTTCTGTGGTCTTAATGAGCTTAAATGTAAAATTTTATAAAAAGGTTAAATTTTTATCAAAAATACTATACTTTCCCCTTATATTATATTACATTGCAGAAAAGTAAAATTTATATGATAAACTCATGCAATGGAGTCTTGTTTATAAAATAAAAATATATTTATTTAATATTCAAATTGGAATCCACAAATAAAAAATAAAAAAAAAGAAAATGATTAATCAATTGATAGAAAATTTTTTTTTCCCAATAAATACCGATACTTAAAAAAAAAAAAATGGAATTTTTTTAATCGCATTCTTGTATTAAAAAAAAAAAATTTAACTTGATTAAAAGAAGAATATTTAAACTAAAATCCAAAAATGGGTTCATATCTTTAATCAAAGTCTAATTTTTTTTCTGTCTTCTCTTTTTCTCGTTAAATTCATTTCACATTCAAAGGATTAATTAAATTAAACGTTTATTATTTTTTTTTTTTGGATTGAAGATTAATGATCGATAACTTTTAAATGAGCTTTTGGCTTTGATCTCCGTTCAAATTTATCCTTAAATAGCGTTAAAATTTAATCAATTTAACCTTGGTTTGAATTTTTTTCTTAATGATTTATATTCTTTATTATATCATGGATGTATATTTATTAATATATTAGATAATAAATACGTATAATTTCATCAATCTGGCTGCATGTGTTTTTAAGCAATCATCGTGTTCACACTCACACACACCGATGTAATTCCAAAAGAATATACAAGAAAGTTTTGGGGAAGTCATTCTCGAATTGTTTTTGTATAAATCTTACAAGGAGTCCCCACGGGTGGTGGGTCACCGATTAGTATCTGGACATCAATTTCCTAAAGCAGTACGATGCACTACTTAAGAACACTCAAGAAAATCGACTTTGAAGACTATCAAGATTTCCGAGTTCTATAAGTTTGGATAATTTTATTTATATGTCAACAGTGTCTGGTAGCCGAGAGAGTAAGCGCAAGGGTCAGTATTGCCATACTGTCAGATAGCCAGGCTGCAATAAAGGCGTTGAATTCTTATGAAATCAACTAACTCCAAAACAGTATGGGATTGCCAAATTAGATTAAATGAATTAGGGAAAGAAAATAGAGTTGATCTTCACTGGGTTCCAGGACACATTGGGATGGAGGGCAACGAAGAAGCAGATAAGCTTGCAAAAAGGGGATCAGAAACACCTTTTACTGGACCAGAGCCATTTATCGGAATTGGGATAAACACCATTCGTGGCGACTCTGGATTCAAAGGAAAAGAACGAAAGAGAACAACTATGGAGAGAATATCCAAAACTGAGGCAATCCAAATAACTTCTCGGGACATTTGACCACAAAAGAACTGCGGACTGCCTGAAACTTAGCAAGAACAAGTTTAGAATACTGACAGGTTTCTTAACAGGACACTGCAGACTCAGGAGACACCTGAAGAAACTGGGTCTGGAAGAAATTGACATATGCAGATTCTGTGAATCAGCAGAAGAGACCCCAGCTCATCTCCTCAAGGATTGTGGATTCTGATCCACAAAAGAAGAAGAATATGGGGAGCATATTGTCTGTCTTCGAAGGAGCTTTCATCCTTAGAACCGCACCAGATCCTTAGCTTTTGGAAGCCACCGGACTGGAAAAGATACTCTGAACGGGGGGGGGGGGATGGTAGAAAAGGTAGAAAAGGGGGGCACAATAGATCCGGGAGGTCGCAGTGCAATACACACCCCTATGAGTGAATCTATCTATCTATCTAAGCGCAACAGTCTAGTAAACAAGGAGTCGATAGTTCGATGCTTGGGGACATTTTTTTTTAATATCAATTCTCTTTAATTTCAATTTAATAAATGTTAATATGCGCGATACTGTATATGCGGATAGAGAATTGAAATAAAAAAAAAAAATGTCCCCAACAAGCATCGAACTAGCGACTCCTTGTTTACAAGACTGTTGCACTTACTACATTAAATATATCTCGAAACGTCTCCGGAGTCGAGAGGTATATAAAGGCTTTTTAATTGGCTGAACCTGCCCTATCAAAATCTAAGAATACATAAATATATCTCTATACCTATGGGAGAAATCGTAACTTTAGGAATTAATAACTCAAAAAGTTATAGGAATTTCGGGATGAAAATAATTTTCCCGTAATCCCTAGAAGATCCTCTTTAAGCATAAAGAATTTCGTTTCAAAATTCCAACGGGAAGTTGCCCAAATAGAGCGTGACAGACGGACAATGGCGAATTATATAAATAGAATAATTTTGTTTTTCTTGTGGGACGAGATTAAGGCGGGCGGTGCGGTTAGTTTAAATAAATAAATAGATAATTCAATCATTTATTTAGCAGTTCTACTCCAATTATTTCCAATTCTTTGTCTATTATCCTTTATTTGGATAGGATGAAATTATCTTTTCTGGATGGGCAGGCAGACCATATTAGCGGAGTTTCTATTATAAATTCACCTTTAAATAGAGAAATAATTTGAGGTCATAACTAAAAATAAATAAATAAATACCCTCCTGAATCACTTTTCCTTCAAGAATGCATTAAATATTCATTCTTTTTTTACCTTATAACCTAATATTAGCTGTAATTTAATTCATTCATTCATTCACCCCCTCCCTGCTTTTATTATTTTTTTTTTTTTATCTTCTCTCTAATCTAAAATGGTCATTTAACCGTTCATTATAATTGATTCATGATGATTCAGGGATAACATCAGACAACTTGTAAATAAAATGACTCAAACAAAAGAAGTTTTATTTTTTAAAAATGTTACAATCCAAGGAGTGGCTGTTGGTCTTAACTATAGACCTAATAATCTACCATAATTTGACTGACGAGTCCCCACGGGTGGTGGGTCACCGAATTTTTTCAAACTCATAGGAGTTAAAGATTAGTATCTGGACATCAATTTCCTAAAGCAGTACGATGCACTACTCAAGAACACTCAAGGAAATTGACTTTGAAGACGATCAAGATTTCCGAGTTGTTTAAGTTTAGATAATTTTATTTATATGTCAACAGGGCATATTATTACGTGGTGTCGCCTTAAAAAAATTCAGGAAATATAAAATTAGAGCACATTTTCTATTGAAATTTTATTTTCTCTATAGCTCTAAAATCTGACGTAATGGGACAAAACTGATTTTTGGAATCAGCGCTACCCAAATACCCAGAAATAGCTTCAAATTCTCAGTCAACCAAAAAAGTTTCTTTTTGTTGCCCCTGTGTTATTTATTGTAACAAAGGGATGTAGGACTGTAGAGTAGAGAGGTAAAAAAAAAAAAAAAGAAAAGAAAATAAGAATTCAGTAAATCAAGTTTCTACAGGTGACTCGAACCAGACACTTAAAACGAGAGGAGCATCACAATTTAGACAACAATCTCCCCACAAAAGATCTAGTGTGATAGCACAGTACGCAACTTGTTGTAACCGAAGGCGTGTTAAGTCACATATATATCTCCCCACAAAAGATCTGGTGTGATAGCACAGTACGCAACTTTTGATAACCGAAGGCGTGTTAAGTCACATATATATCTCCCCACAAAAGATCTGGTGTGATAGCACAGTACGCAACTTTTGATAACCGAAGGCGTGTTAAGTCACACATATATCTCCCCACAAAAGATCTGGTGTGATAGCACAGTACGCAACTTTTGATAACCGAAGGCGTGTTAAGTCACACATATATCTCCCCACAAAAGATCTGGTGTGATAGCACAGTACGCAACTTTTGATAACCGAAGGCGTGTTAAGTCACATATATATCTCCCCACAAAAGATCTGGTGTGATAGCACAGTACGCAACTTTTGATAACCGAAGGCGTGTTAAGTCACATATATATCTCCCCACAAAAGATCTGGTGTGATAGCACAGTACGCAACTTTTGATAACCGAAGGCGTGTTAAGTCACACATATATCTCCCCACAAAAGATCTGGTGTGATAGCACAGTACGCAACTTTTGATAACCGAAGGCGTGTTAAGTCACACAAATATCTCCCCACAAAAGATCTGGTGTGATAGCACAGTACGCAACTTTTGATAACCGAAGGCGTGTTAAGTCACATATATATCTCCCCACAAAAGATCTGGTGTGATAGCACAGTACGCAACTTTTGATAACCGAAGGCGTCTTAAGTCACACATATATCTCCCCACAAAAGATCTGGTGTGATAGCACAGTACGCAACTTTTGATAACCGAAGGCGTGTTAAGTCACACATATATCTCCCCACAAAAGATCTGGTGTGATAGCACAGTACGCAACTTTTGATAACCGAAGGCGTCTTAAGTCACACATATATCTCCACACACAAAATCTGGTGTGATAGCACAGTACGCATCTTTTGATAACCGAAGGCGTGTTAAGTCACACATATATCTCCACACAAAAATCTGGTGTGATAGCACAGTACATAACTTTTGGTAAACGAAGGCGTGTTAAGTCACACATATATCTCCACACACAAAATCTGACCCTTTTTGAGAAGGGAGCCAGTTTTTCTATTATTACTATGTACAATATAAATAAAAGCGTTAGCGGCTGACTTCCTGTCCCTGTCTGTATGTGCCTATCAGGGCGCTGATTACCCAGAATAAAAGGAAATTGAGTCAAAGAGGGAAATAAAATTTCCCCCAGGAGGCGAAGCCTTCGGTGGGCTTTTTCACTTGTTTTAAATATACATGCAAGATGGATTTTATACCCCTTATAATAAATTTGCCTTCTTAAAAAGGGTTGAAAAAAAGAAGAAGAATTTTATTAGAATGACCTCGTCGGGTGAAGGCCGTTTAGAATTTGAATTATCATCTTGATCATCTCTCTTCCGTCTTTGAGAGCTTACGAGATGCGCGCGCGAAAGAGAAAGAAAAAAAGAAGAAGAAATATGTTTAAAAATGGAGTCCGATTAGAAAACTGACAGGGATTTGCATGTGAATGGAATGAAATAATCCTTGCCGATCGTCCATACAAGGATGAATAGTAAATATGCATCCTCCTCCTCCTCCTCCTTCTTGTTGAAGTCACGCTGGACACCCACAAACGATGACAGTGTTGCCAAATCTCTCACTCAGAAAGAGTTCTGATCAGAATCGAATTGAACCTCGATTAATCAAATCTCTTCTTCCCACGAGAGAGGAGATCGTCGTGATCATCTCATGCACTCATTAATTATCCCCATCTATGGACAAGAAGAGCTCCTGGAAATGACTGCCCGACTGCCTATTGACACCAGCTATAATTCAGAAATCGGCCTATCATTAGTTAATGTCAATTTGTAGATGAAATTTTTATGCAAATTAAAAACAACAACAACAACAACGCGTTAATGAGATTGCATAACTTCTCTCTAATTAATGTATTATTTTATGAATTATGAAATACAAAGCCATTTAGTTTAAGGTGTAGGCCTACATAATTTATAAGCAATTGGAATTATGAACGATTTAAAAAAAAAAACTTGTTGGTGGGTATTAGAACCATAAATAACTGTAGTAAAATTAGGTGTGTATTTATTTACTAAATAAAAATCAAATACATAATTTGTACAATTCGATTATGGATTTGCAATGCAAATGAGAATAAAAAAGGTTTTTATAACCAATAGAACAGCATGGCGTCTTCAGTTTCTCGACTTTTGTAGCGAGTTACTCGTTAAGGGGCTTCGGTTGGATTCATGTCAAAATTTCGATGTCGAGATTTTGATGGATATACACGTTTTGAGGTCCCCTAAATCCAAAAAAGTGGTTTTCGCGACATGGTCTGCCTGTGTGTCTGTGAACAAAATATCTCAAGAACAGGAAAAGAGCTGCGAGTTTGAAATTTTATATTTAAGTATTGTACCCTCCTGGACTGTGAAAATAAGCTTTTAAACAAAATCCGCCAAAGAGTACTAGTACTTTACTGATGTACTTTTTCAGTTTTTTTTTTTTTTTAAAATAAAAGTAGTGGTGAATAAAAGTGGGGTCTGGGGGGGGGGGGGTGGGTAAAAAAAGAGAGGAAAAATAACTCCACAAAAAACAATCAAAATCAAAACTACGATGTACTTTTTAGTTTTTTTCGTTTTTCTCAAAATTCGCTCCAACAATTAAAATTCAAAAATCAATTATTTTTTAGATGCTCTTTAAAATGTATATTCTCATTTTGCCATTGAAATTTTCTGAAGACCACTTTACTCTTGTTTTTTAGGGAAGATAGGAGAATGGTTGCATGGTAACAAAATATAAATATTTTCCCATACTTATAAACTTTCACATTCTATTCACAGTTCCGACTGTCGGGACTAAACATATGTCACACAAAAGTCTGTTTCGGCAAGCTCAGGCCATTTCAGACTTTAGACGATTACCGTAAGGTAAGATAAATGTGTGCTGTAGCGCCAGTCACTCCAGATTTTTTTAAGCCATTTGGTATCAAATTGGCTCCAATAAATAAAATCATCAAACGCCTGAATCGGAACGACTTTGGTTACGATGCCTTTAGAATGTATATTCTCATACGCCATTGAAACTCCGAGGGCCACTTTACTCTTGTACTCCATAGGAAAGATAGGTGAAATGGTTGCCCTGGTAACAAAATATAAATAAACAAATAGTTAATAAATTTTCCAAATTCAAATGTACCGTACTAGTGGAAACTAAATATATCTAGATTCAAAAAAAAATTTGGTGTGACAAGCACAGAACACAACTTTCGATTACCGAAGATAAAAGAAAGTTGTGTGCTGTGCGGCCAGTCACACCAGATTTTTTAAATTACGATTAATTAAAAAATAATTTTTTTTTATATTTATAGAAAATGCAAAAAAAAAAATAAATAAATAAATAAATAAAACTATTTAACAAGACATGTGAGTGTTTTTTATTGATGAGGCCAAACATCCCATGGCCTCAAGAGGTCGAGGGTCCGGTGGCCTGGTGCAATGGATAGCACGCCTATGCCCCGGAAAGGCGGAGATCCTGGGTTCGATTCCCGGGGGCCATGGGATGTTTGGCCTCATCAATAAAAAAAACACTCACATGTCTTGTTAAATATATCTATGACTAGTTAAGTCCGAATCGAGGTATTTTGAATACTATTATCTTATTCAAATAAATATAGATCTCGAAAAATATTTAGAAATAAAACTATTATGAAAGTTGAAAAGAAGAAATTAATGGCTGAGTGATAGTTAACAGGAACAGGTAGATGAAGGCAGCCAGCAAAGAACAAAAACTTTATTTTTTTTGCTGACTGCCTTCATCTACCTGTTCCTGTTATTATGAAAGTTGTAATTTTTTTTTAAATCTAAAAATGTAAAAATCAATAATAACCAACCTATAATAATTATATTAAATGGTGACAAAGTAAAAAATAAATTTCGTTGTTGAATAGGAGAAAAGTGGGACAAGCATTTGTTTATCCACCCCATTTGCAAATATTTCGGGTTGCAGATGGATGGCATTCTGTAATCCGAAACATTTGCAAATAAGTAGTGTGTTTGCTGGATAAACAAATGCTGGTTTTTTCTCCTATTCTACAATTTCATCATCCAGCCCAAACAACCAAATAAATTTTGTATTCATTTATAAATTAACGGCCAAATAGTTGAGCACTCTTGCAAAAGATAGCAGGCTAATATAGCAGCCGGCATTATCAGATCACTTATAAACTTATATGTATATATTTTTGTGCTGTTAAGACCAAGGGCGGATACCAGGGGGGGAGGGGGGTAAAGGGGGTAATTACCCCCTGAGTTTTGAAAAAAATACCTTTTTTTCGAAAAAAAAAATGTATTTTTAATGTAAAATTTTAAAAATTAATACTTAAAAATTTTATTTGTATTTATATTCTGGCAAACAAGTACAGAATGCGCCTTTAAATTACAGATAATAAGAAAAAATTGTGTGCTGTGCGACCAGTCACTCCAAATTCCCCCCCCCCCCCCCCCCGAGAAACACCTCTGGATCCGCTCTTGTATGGAGATGGCGAGGATCAAATTCACCGGGAAAATAAAAGTCGCTAATTTGACTTAATTAGGCCTAGTTGAATTATTGTAAAATATTTAATTTTATTAATTAAGAGTATTGTTGTTATATGTAAATAAACGAGATTAATCCGGAACACGTCTATGTTATTTAACTAATTTATAGGGAATATTATATAATAATACTACAAAACTGGTGATAAGACATATAATAGTCTATATAATAATGGTGTTAAGACATATAATATATAATAATATTAATAAACTAATCATTATTATAAGATCCAAATGTTACAAATACCCACAGTGTACAAATGGTATGCCAAACACCGAATAAATAATTTAAAAATTGAGTTTTTTCTTAAGAATTAAAAAAATAAAAATAAAGACGCATATAGGAATAAATATTAGGTAAAGGCCCGCCGTAGGAAAGCCAGGGACCTGACTAGCCGCGCTGCCCGCCTTTGTATTGATAAATCGCGCATGAAAGTAAACTTATTTATTTATTCGAGAAATGAGGGGGCGGAGTTGTTAATAAAATTCCATCCCCCCCCACCTATTATAACATTTAAACGTCATGATTAATTACAAGAATTAAATATTGTAATTTATGTGGAATATTATCTGACCTGAAAGTAATATATATATTTTTTTTTCATTAAAGAGACAATTAATCGATACGAGAGAGCAAAATGAGGCAAATCAGATATTCAAGGAGAACCGTAAATTTCTTTCTTAAATAGAAGCCGCGCTCTAGGTATTGCAGAACAGGAATTTTATTCAAATCAATTTCATTCTCTGATTAAATTCAAATGTTTCCATTGCGCACACTATACAAGAGAAACAAACACCTTTTATCTTTTTTTTATGTAAACAAATGGATATGTAGCTTAGAAAATAGAGCAATCAGCGAAAAACCAAACCTCCTATGTGGAAACTAAGCTTTTGAGATTTCACCGAAAAAAAGCAAAAACATCGCAAAATTTACTGCGGAAAATTCAATAAAAAATAATGCTGATGAAAACAAACACAAATTTGACTTTGATAATGTAGAAAACCTGTTAAAAGGGCGTAGCTATTAAAGACACAGCAGTCATCATCCATCGATTAGACATGGACAATACACTTGGAAGATAAGACAACATAGTAATAATAAAAAAGATGGTGTGACTGGCGCACAGCACACAACTTTCTCTTACCTTCGGTAATCGAAAGTTGTGTTCTGTGCTTGTCACACCAGATTTTTGTGTCGACATAGATTTAGTTTACGCCAATAGTATTAGAATTTTTTTACATTTGACCTCCGTATATTAGAATTCAAGATGTAAAATTTATAAGTATGGGAAAATATTTATATTTTGTTACCCTGGCAACCATTTCTCTGATCTTTTCTATGGAGTACAAGAGTAAAGTGGTCTTCAGAAGATTTCAATGACAAAATGAGAATATACATTTCAAAGAGGATCTAAAAAATAATTGATTTTTGAATTTTAAACAAAATCGTTGAATTTTGAGAAAATCGAAAAAAAACCGAAAAAGTACATCTGTAAAGTAGGCCTACTAGTACTTTTTGGCCGATTTTAATTAAAAGCTTATTTTCACGCCCTAGAGGGGTGCCTAGCTTAAATATAAAATTTCAACCTCCTTGCTCAATTCCTTCATGCTTAAAATTGAACAGACAGACAGACCATGTCGCGAAACCCACTTTTTTGGATTCAGGGGACCTCAAAACGTGTATATCAGTCAAAATCTCGACATCGAATTTTTGACATGAATCCAATACTTTCTCTCTAGATATATATAGAGAATGTATATTAACATATAGATATAGATAAGAGAAAGAAAAAAAGGGGAAAAATTCGACATATATATTATCTCTATAGGCCTATAGTAAGTAAGTAAGTAAGTAAGTAACTTACTTACTCTATAGGCCTATATAATGTCAAATATACGTACCAAAATTTTTTTGACTAAAATTAACGATTTTTCATGCTCTAAAATAATCTGAAGTTAAAATTTTTTTGAATCAATCAGAAAGAATTGGCCTATATCAGCGTTTTCCAAGTTGTGAGGCGCGCTTCCCTATAGGGAAGCGCGAATATTAGCCAGAGTGAGGAATTTCCTAAAGTATTGCTAAAGTCTTATAGATAAAATAATAAATAATATAATAGTTTGTATTAATACATTTTTTATTTTTCAATAAAAACGTTTGTATTTGTATTAGTTTATAAAGTGGGGGGGGGGAGAGGCGTTATTCGATTAAATATTTTTTAGGCCCCCCGGCATGGGCGTAACTAGGGGGGTGCCTGAACCCCCAGAAAATATGGGGCTTTCCAGGCCCGCCGGAGGATGATTTTATTTAAGCCATTTGGATACCAGATGGCTTAAATAGAAATGCCTGAACCCCCAATAAATATATTCATTACAACGGTTATCGTCAAAGTCTTAAATGGCCTAAGTAACCGAAAAGACTGTGTGAATGTGTGTGTGAGTGAGAAAAAAGTGTGAATGTTAAAAAAAAAAAAAAAAATAGGGAGGTGCGATAACAAAGTTTGGAAACCACTGGCCTATATAATTATAGAAGGCAAATTTTTGCCCTCTCAATCAAAAAGTACATCAACATCTGTTAATGTCATTTTGAACATCAATAAAAAAAAAAAAAATAAAAAATAATTAACAAAATAGAACAGCCATCAATTAATATAATTGACAAGTGGACTTTTCATTGAAAAATAATAATAAAAAAAAAAAAAAATTATTAATAAATAATTAAATTGATTAATGATTCAAGAATAGCAAAGTGTATATGTATGTATGCAATGCACTGGCAGCAGCCAAGGTCTTTGCACCGAATGATTTGGCACACCCAGCCAGCACAGGCTGCTGCTGCTGCTGCTGCTGCTAACTCAATCTCTGAATCATTAGAGATGACACTCTCAAGACTAATTGCACTTGCTAGTACAAAGGGTATTGTGATGTGTGCTGTTGCACCAGCGGGGGGTCTGCCACCTGTTCCTCGCCTCTCTCATGAATTATTACACACTTGTTTTAACCAAAAAGGGAATGCGATTTTCTTTTTTTTCACATATTATGTAAAATATGTCATTATTAGGGCTCGGATTTATAGGCACTTAAAATCTTTAAAATAGGCAGGCAACTAAGCACTTAAAATTATTAAAATAGGCACTTTCAAAGGCATTTATTGTAAAAATAGGCACTTAAAAGGCAATTATTTAAGAAATAATATAAAAAATTTTAAAAATTGATGTCATTTTTGGTAATATGGTGTGACTGATCGAACAGCACAGAATTTTTTCTTAATTTCGGTAATTTAAAGGCGCATTCTGTACTTGTTTGCCAGAATATAAATACAAATCAAATTTTTAAGTACTAATTTTTAAAATTTTACATTAAAAATAATTTTTTTTTTTTTTTCAAAATAATGTATTTATTTTTTTTAATCTCGGGGGGGGGTATTTACCCCTTTACCCCCTCCCCCTTGAAATATTTTCTTGATAATTCCAAAAAATTTTAAATTTAGGCTATGGAAAAAAGCATTGAAAAAATAGTTTAAGACACGAAAAACATTTTGTCCAAGAACGTTTTTGGTGTGCGTTCAGTCTTATATGTCGACACAAAAAATCTGGTGTGTAAAGTACAGAAGAGATTTTTTCAATTACCGAAAGTAAGAGAAAGTGATTAATTAATTGGTAAATAAAAATGCTGGACCCCTATATATATAAATTAAATAACGGATATTGTAAATGTCTTATATGGCCTGAGCTGGAAAAGACAGTGTGAATGTGTGTGTGAGTGTGAATGAGAAAAAAGTGGAATGTTAAAAAAAAAAAAAAAAAAAAACTGTGCGATCAGTCACACCAGATTTTTGGCTTTCCAGAAGTTAGTGTTAAAATAAAATATTTTTAGACACAATAGAGTTATAATATTCTTAGACATGCCATTTTCTTTTGCAAATTCGCAAATTCCCCTCTTAAATTTTTTTATTTCACTTTCAGTACATCAAATCAACCCTCTTTAGTCACCTATCTAATGGCCTCTCCAAATTTGCTTGCTACCAAAATTCATTTTTTTTTTTTTCGGATATCAAAGTTAATTTTTTTCTACAATTAGGTGTGTTAGAATACTCCTTATAGTTAGAACAAGAACATAGATGTTCCATTTTTGTAGTGAATTTTTGAAAACTTTGTATTCTTTGAAAATTTGAGTCTTATATACGTATATTCCCTAACGTCCGTTTGTTTGTCTGCCAGTTAGGGGAACTTAAGTTGCCTTTGAGATTTCGAAACTAAATTTTGTATACTCAAAGAGGGGACCTTCTAGGTATTTTAGCAAGATTATTTTCGTTTCGAAATTTATACAAATTTTTAAGTTATTAATAATTGTAGTTATGATTTCTCTCATAGGAAATATAAGAGGATTTTCTTTTGGTAACTGTTTTACCAGCGTTGAGTCGGAGTTTCGAAATAAAGTTTTGCAAAGGATGTACAGAAGGTACAGGAAACAAAAATGTTTTGTTCCTAAATCCTCATTTGAACTTGAAAATTTCCCCATTGAATAGCATTGGGCTCCGATTAAATTTCTCAAATGAAAAATAATAAAATTTGTTATATAATCAAATTTTTTTTTTAAATTGGTAAAAAAAAAAGAAATTCATTTTTTTAAAATTTTTAATTTATATGAACTTTTGGGCAATAATAAATACAATAGCTTATTGTCCATTTATTTGTATTACGATCCCAGTGAAATAGAATCATCTTCAGTACAATCAACAGATGTTTTGCAAATCGTTACTTTCTCCCATCCAATATGACAAAATAGCTGAGCATTCCATGAATGCAATTTTACTTTCTCTTACATCATATATATATATAGTATATATAGAGAGAGAGAGAGAAAGTATTGGATTCATGTCAAAAATTCGATGTCAAGATTTTGATGGATGTACACGTTTTGAGGTCCCCTGAAACCAAAAAGTGGTTTCCGTGACATGGTCTGTCTGTGTTCAATTTTAAGCATGAAGGAATTGAGCTAAGAGGTTGAAATTTTATATACAAGTTAAACACCCCCCGGGAGCGTGAAAATAAGCTTTTAATCAAAATCAGCCAAAGAGTACTAGTACTTTACTGATGTAGTTTTCAGTTTTTTTTTCGATTTTCTCAAAATTTGCTCCAACGATTTTGTTTTAAATTCAAAAATCAATTATTTTTTAGATGCTCTTTAAAATGTATATTCTCATTTTGCAATTGAATTCTTCTGAAGACCACTTTACTCTTGTATTTCATAGGGAAGATAGGAGAAATGGTTGCCATGGTAACAAAATATAAATATTTTCCTATATTTATAAATTTTACATCTGAATTCAAATGTTCCGTATTGTCGGGAACTAAATATTATATAAGTCGACACAAAAAAATCTGATGTGACAAGCACAGAACACAACTTTCTATTACCGAAGGTAAGAGAAAGTTGTGTGCTGTGCGCCAGTCACACCAGATTTTTATAATTTAAAGAGAATCTAAAAAATAATTGATTTTTGAATTTTAATCAAAATCGTTAGACCGAATTTTAAGAAAATCAAAAAAAAAAAACTGAAAAAGTACATGAGAAAAGTACTAGAGGCTACTTGTTAGCCGATTTTGATTAAAAATCAGCAAAAACTGTATATATAAAATACTTGTACTTATAAAATCAATGACAAATAGAGATTAATTAACGTTTCCTCTCTCTTTCAAGTAATAGATTGACTAATTATGCGAATACATTCATTTTCGATCTTGCGATGCCTGCCGCTGCACGTTTAAATAACACTTCACTCACTCACTGACTGACTGACACCCTGAAGCGCTCGTTATCCCCGCCTACAGACATGTCGCCGTCCTCATCGTCGTATAAATTAAAAAAAAAAAAAACGTGTTCTCTAACGAATGAAAAAAAAAAAAAAAAAAACGAAATCTTCTATCTTAAAAGACAAAATTGCTTGATGGACCATGCGACAGATGACAAACCGTCTTGTGGCCTATTTACCTCTGTCTCGCTTTATATGGCAAGATCAAATATTAAAAATATCAATATTTATATATTAACGACTTATCTGTCAGTTTATCTCTTTGCAGACACAAAATTTGTATTAATTAATAAAAAAAATCTGGTGTGATTGATCGCAGAGCCAAAAACTTTCGCTTACCTTCGTAAATGAAAGTTTTGTTCTCTGCTTATCACACCAGATTCTTTACTTTAAATATTTCGTCACTGTATATAAGGAATTTTTGTGTGGTCAAGGATCCGATTACTTGGTTCAAAATAAAGGCTGGAGATCCTGAGTTCGACTTCCGGGAATCATGAGATGTTTGGCTCATCAACAAATAAATATACAAGAATTGTTAAAAATTCTTGTTATTAAATTGAAATTGCTCTCTTTGCAGCGTCATTTCAACTTTTTCTTGGGGGGGGGGCAAATGCCATACCCTGCACCCCCCCCCCAAATGAAGCCTCTTATCCTTTGCTCTTGACAGTTTTATTAATAGATTGGGTCTTGAATTTTCGAAAACGGTCAAACTACTATATCTCTTGATCCAGCTCAGTTCCGCGGGCTATCCCCAAGGGGTTCCATGGGCCACCATATGGACGAATGGACGCTCTATTACAATAAAACTAGAAAATGGACAATTCTATATTTTTTTTAATATTTAATAAATATAATAAACTAGCTGCGCTCCTGGGAACTCCCTCAATTTATTTCAAAAGTCCCACAGTTGTCCAGACAACTTTATTTTATGTATTTAGTAAATATCTATCTATAAATTGATGAATAGGAGAAAAAATCAGTGCTTGCTTATCCAGCATTTACACTATTGAATAAAGGGTTGAAGAGGAAGGCAGCCAGGTAGGGAGCCTCTATTAAATTAAACTCCTTTTACGCAAAACGTTTCGGCCGATTTAATCATGCCATCTTCAGTTGCAATGGAGTTTTTTAGCAAATAGAGTCTGTTCATAAGCTCATTAATTTTACAATAGCCTATTTGTATAAATAACAATCTAAATAATTGCATATGATGCGAATTTCGAAATTCTCTTCGTTAAGGGCGTGTCCAGATGAGGCGTTTTACGAGCGAATCCACTTGCGCGTTTCAATTTTCTATTGCGTTCAGATTTCGCGTTTTACGCGCGTTTCAACGCTGAGAGGGATCAAAGTTCCGTATCGAAGTTAACACGCTCCATTTCAAATCAAATAGTCCACTCGCAACGGACTCGCGCGTTATACTGGACGCAGTAATGGCCCCCCGAGTATCTCGACTCGCGCGTAAAACGGGCGAGTCGAGAGCCTCACTCATTGCACGCATTTTACGCGCGAGTAAGGAAACGCTCGTAGGCATCTGGACGGAATATATGTAGCTCTAGTATCTCGAGTGAACTCGCGCGTAAAACGCCTCATCTGAAGATGGCCTAAGACTCGCATCATATACATTTATTTACATTGTTATTTATATACATAGGCTTTTTAAAATTAATAAGCTTATGAACAGACAGTTGACAACTCTATTTTCTAAAAAACTCCAATGCAACTGAAGATGGCATGATTAAATCGGCCGAAACGTTTTGCGTAAAAGGAGATTAATTTAATAGAGGCTCCCTACCTGGCTGCTTTCCTCTTCAACCCTTTATTCAATTCTACACAGCCACTTTCTACATTAAATTTACACTATTTATTTGAAAATACTGTGTTTCGAGTTGCAAAACGCCATCCATCACAGGGACGGATTAATGCAATTTCGTCGGTGGGAGCTTTTTTTTTTTTAATTTTATTCAACTTAAGGTCTTTTTTGGCATCGGGGACCATTTAGATCCCCGTCCCTATTTATTTAAATTGATTGGTAGCCGATTCAATTTAAAAAATCTGGTGTGACTGGCGCACAGCACACAACTTTCTCTTACCTTCGGTAATCGAAAGTTGTGTACTGTGCTGTCACACCAGATTTTTGTGTCGAGATATATTTAGTTCTCGACAGTACGGAACATATGAATTCAAGATGTAAAATTTATAAGTATGGGAAAATATTTATATTTTGTTACCATGGCAACCATTTCTCCTATCTTCCCTATGAAATACAAGAGTAAAGTGGTCTTCAGAAGATTTCAATCGCAAAATGAGAATATACATTTTAAAGAGCATCTAAAAAATAATTGATTTTTGAATTTTAAAAAAAATCGTTGGAGCAAATTTTGAGAAAATCGAAAAAAACTGAAAAAGTACATCAGTAAAGTACTAGTACTCTTTGGCCGATTTTGATTAAAAGCTTATTTTTCCGGTCCCGGGGGGTGTTTAACTTATATATAAAATTTCAACCTCATAGCTCAATTCCTTCATGCTTAAAATTGAACACACACACACCCACCCACCCACACACCCACCCACACACAGACAGACCATGTCGCGAAAACCACTTTTTTGGATTCAGGGGACCTCCCCCTCCGCGCCCCTCTTTGATCCGTTCCTGACCAATCATTAGTGCTGAAAATAGTGGTGGTGAATGTCGTTCATAATTTTGCCTTTGAATATATAAATGTTTGCCATTTTGATATTAGAGTTCTTAAATAGGCACTGATAAATTTATCTATAAATTTCTGAGAAAAATATGGGGATTGACTTCCCCGAGACTTTCTCGAATATTCTTTAGGAATTAAGTCTGGGTGTGTGTGTGAACACGATTGCTTAAAAACCAAAGCAGCTAGATAGATGAAATTTGGTATATGCTCCTTACACTAAAATTGTAGATTTCTATCAACTTTTGGAATAAATACGTCACTTGAAAGTAGTACTTTACTTAAAAAGTTTTTTCAAAAATTTTGAAATTTTCAATTTTTTTTGTTATATTATGATAAAATACTCTATTTTAAAAAGTCAATAATATAACAAAAAAATCTGGTGTGACTGGCGCACAGCACACAACTTTCTCTTACCTTCGGTAATCGAAAGTTGTGTTCTATGCTTGTCACACCAGATTTTTTTGTGTCGACATATATTTAGTTCCCGACAGTACGGAACATATGAATTCAGATGTAAAATTTATAAGTATGGGAAAATATTTATATTTTGTTACCATGGCAACCATTTCTCCTATCTTCCCTATGAAATACAAGAGTAAAGTGGTCTTCAGAAGATTTCAATTGCAAAATGAGAATATACATTTTATTGAGAATCGAAAAATTAATTGATTTTTGAATTTTAAAAAAATCGTTGGAGCAAATTTTGAGAAAATCGAAAAAAACTGAAAAAGTACATCAGTAAAGCACTAGTACTCTTTGGCCGATTTTGATTAAAAGCTTATTTTTCCGGTCCCGGGGGGTGTTTAACTTAAATATAAAATTTCAACCTCGTAGCTCAATTCCTTCATGCTTAAAATTGAACACACACCCACACACCCACCCACCCACCCACACACACACAGACAGACCATGTCGCGAAAACCACTTTTTTGGATTCAGGGGACCTCAAAACGTGAAGATCCATCAAAATCTCGACATCGAATTTTTGACATGAATCCAATACTTTCTCTCTATATATATTACATATATACATAGGAAGAGAAGAAAAATTGAAAATTTCAAAATTTTTGAAAAAACTTTTTAAGTAGAGTACTACTTTCAAGTGACGTATTTATTCCAAAAGTTGATAGAAATCTACAATTTTAGTGTAAGGAGCATATACCAAATTTCATCGATCTAGCTGCTTTGGTTTTTAAGCAATCGTGTTCACACACAAACACACACACAGACATAATGCCAAAAATGGTATTTTTGGACTCAGGGAGGTCTAAAACGTGGAGAAATATCAAAATCTCGATGTCGAATTTTTTTACGATTACAATACTTTCTCTATACGAGAAAGTAAAAAGTAGAAAATTTAATTATATAACAATTTTAATTATATTTAATATAATCGTATGGAGGAAGGACGTCTAATTTACAGGAAGGTGAAGAAAATAAACTTTATTCGGCCCAAAATTATTTATTACCAATGTCAACGTTTCGGGGACTATACGTCACCCATCCTCAGGACCTTAAAATACAACAAAACTTTACGTTTCGGGAACTTTACGTCACCTATCCTCAGGACCTTAAAATACAACAAAACTTTACAAATTAGAATAAACTTAAAAAGCAAGATATAAAAGAAAGAGAGAATTCTTTCTTTTATTTCTGTTATATCTTGCTTTTTAAGTTTATTCTAATTTATAAAGTTTTGTTGTATTTTAAGGTCCTAAGGATGGGTGACGTATAGTCCCCGAAACGTTGACATTGGTAATAAATAATTTTGGGCCGAATAAAGTCTATTTTCTTCACCTTCCAATTATATTTAATTTGAGGGAAATAATCATCATTCTTATCATTATTAATTGGCTTTAATTTTTCAAAAAAAGAGATAGAACCCAATGCTTTCCATGGGAAAATTCTGTATTTTTTTGAGCCTCCCCAAATGGGGATTTAAGGGTCCGAGTATTATTCCTGGATTCTTTATAACGTCCTCGTAAAATTTCATTTCAAAATCCCAACCGGAAAATAGAGAGGGACAGACATTCAGCGATTATAAGATGATTTGATTAATGAAGAAATAAATCACTGATAAACTTTGTACATAAATTATTCTTACAAATTATTATAAGAATAATAAATAAAAGGAGAATATCAATTCACACCCAATGTTAACATTGAAAATCTATTAAAATTAGGACCTTGGAAAAATAGAGACAAATAAATTTTCATTAAAATGAAAATTAGTTGTATTTTAATGTCCTATAATTTGGTTAGTTAGCGGAAATTACAATACATTATCCGAAAGTGATTTAGCATCTCTCTTATCAAAAATGTAAACGACCTTCAAGACTGAATTTAAAAAATAAATAAATAACCAGTTCCAGAATTTAAAAAAAAATCTGGTGTGACTGGTCGCACAACACTCGAAAGTTGTGTTCTGTGATTGCCACAACAGATTTTTTTTGTGTCGACATTTATTTAGTTTGCAACAATATGGCACATTGGAATTCAAGATGTCAAATTTATAAACATAAAAGTAAATGGCAACCATTTCTCCTATCTTCCCTATGAAGTGCAAGAGTATAGTGAGTGGTCTCCATAAGATTTCAATGGCAAAATGAGAATATACATTTTTAAAAGCATGTAAAAATAATTGATTTATGAATTTTAATCAAAATCGTTGGAGCGAATTTTGAGAAAATCCAAAAAATCTGAAAAAGTGCATCAGTAAAGTACTAGTACTTTATGGTCGATTTTGTTCAAAAGCTTCGTGTCACGTCCCAGTGGGGTGCCAAACTTAAATATAAAATTTCAACATCCTAGCTCTTTTTGAGAAAAGTAGATTTATAGCTGGATGAAATTATTGAGAAACAGGATGAATAAAGAAGAGCAGCTAGTATTTGTTTCATTTCTTTAAGGCTCATTAAGCTGACGTTTCGGTCTCGGTCGAGACCATCCTCAGAGCTTATGGGCTGTCAATATGAGACAAATTTTAAAAAACTCAATTATATAATTCATAACCATTAAGTTGGCACCGTTGTCGACACGTTTTTCAAGAACAATGCATCTGTGATTGCGACACAAAGAGCATACCGTAGGGACTTCGACGTTCTCTCGTTCCAGATCGAAAAACGATTAAAATAAAAACGACCTGAAGCGGGAGCATGTCGACCAAGTTCGAAGTCCCTACGGAATGCTCTTTGTGTCGCAATCACAGATTCATTGTTCTTGAAAAACGTGTCGACAACGGTGCTCACCCGACCAACTCATGGCGTTATCTGAAATTGGCGGGACCAGCCCGTTTTTAGACCCTAGCCCGTATTTGGACCTTCTCCTCTATAAATCAGCACAAAAAATCTGGTGCGACCATCACTCCAGATTTTTTTCCTTACAGAGTTAGGGGATGGGGATAATCACAGACAGACATTCGGACACTCCGCCATTATATACAGTATATAGATCCTCTTTAAGAGGGTGAAATTATTTAGTAAGCGAGATATGTATTTTTATTATTAATTGCGTGAAATAAGTTGACTGAAAAATTGAGGCATTTGATTAGGTAAATCTGGAGGGAATCCAGAGGGGCCTTCGGCAGGCTCTAATAACACTAGTCGACAAAAATGAACTTTTTTTCTTTCACAAGAATGAAGATATGAAATTCTAGAAGTATTTTTCATGCTGAATTCAAATATCATTTCAGTTTTGCCCCATCAGGCACAGTTTTAGAGATATAGAACAAAATAGATTTTGATAGAAAATGGGCTCTAAAACGGCTTTTATTTAGAATGTTCAAATTATTTTTAACGCCGCACCCCGTAAAAATATGCAGATAGTTAGAATACATATAAATTTTAAGTTTCATCCCAATCGGAGGTCATTTAGACGTGCCGCAAACGGCTTAAAGTTTAGAAAAATCGAAATTTTCAAGATTTTTTTTGCTTTGGTCACCCCTAATACAATTTTAGATATCCCTGAATGAAAAAAACATATATTTACGATATTCTATAGTTCTTTGGCTTTCTAAAAATCATTCATTCGTAAAAATCTGTTAATTATTAACGAAATTATTAACAAAAACGTCAGCAAAGAAAAAACACAAGTACACTCACTGGACGAAAAAAATGGACCTCGTGTTCTTTTAGAAGTATAAAGAAAGATATGAGATTCAAAAAAATATTTTTTTTAATAATATATAATAAAGTTAGGGCCCGTGAGCCTGATGCTCCAGAGAGGATACATTAGCTTCTCGTGGATAGAGTTCGCTTTTTAATTCAATTGAAGTCCATTTTTTTCGACCAGTGAGTGTACTTGTGTTTTTTCTTTGCTGACGTTTTTGTTAATAATTTCGTTAATAATTAGCAGATTTTTATGAATGAATGATTTTTAGAAAGCCAAAGAACTATAGAATATCGTACATATATGTTTTTTGCATTCAGGGATATCTAAAATTGTATTAGGGGTGACCAAAGCAAAAAAAATCTTGAAAATTTCGATTTTTCTAAACTTTAAGCCGTTTGCGGCACGTCTAAATGACCTCCGATTGGGATGAAACTTAAAATTTATATGTATTCTAACTATCGTGAATATTTTGACGGGGTGTAGCGTTAAAAATAATTTGAACATTCTAAATAAAAGCCGTTTTAGAGCCCATTTTCAATCAAAATCTATTTTGCTCTATATCTCTAAAACTGTGCCTGATGGAAAAATTCTAACTACATATCTGAATTCAGAATGAAAAAATGTACTAGGTTCACTTATCAGATTTCTTGTGAAAAAAACCTTGTCGACTAGTGTAATTTTAAAAGAATAAATATTTCTTTGCTTTATATTTATCGTCATCTTCATTATAAAAAGAGACGGAGAGAGAGAGAGAGATTGGATTGCTGATTAGGCCAGCTATCTGCCTCATCTTTTTTCTAGCCTCTAATCAAGATTAATACCCATGCATGCCCTTAAATAGGAATCAACAAACATCAGCTTTTTGATCAATATAATCAAAAATTATAAATTTTTTTTTTTAATGTTAAATTCGTTATCGGCATCAGACAAATGATCCAAATTTCATGCTTTTCAAGGCCTCCTGTCTTGAATTTGCATATCAAAGCTCCCTCTTCCTCTCTCTCTTCTAAATGTTCACCCTTTTATGGAAGCATTAAATAGATTAAAGATATAATCAAAAATCTTGTATTGTAACTTATAAGATTGAAAAAAAAAAAAAAACACTCTGACATAAGGAGTCTATTATTAATTTAATAATATTATAATCTGATGTGACTGGTCGCACAGCACACAACTTTATCTTCGGTAATTTAAAGTTGTGTTCTGTGCTTGTCACACCAGAGGAATATTTAGTTTCCACCGATTTATTAGAATTTAACATGTTCAAGACTAAACTGTGCTCCAAACAATTTTGAGGGCAAAATGAAAATATACATTCTAAAGTAAAAACAGTAGAAAGGGTGAATAAATAGATCCAGAGCTAGTATTCAGGCAAATTTATTCGGATTATATCCTCCGCTATAGGCCAACGTTTCGGAGCTCAAACGGCTCCTTCTTCAGGACCTTAATATTAACAAATAAAAAGTACATCGCGTCGCCTTTTAACACATGTCGAGTAGCAAAACTAACCACATCGTTCATGTATGACAAAATTGAGGGCGAATTATTTTCTTGACACCGCATGGTGAGTTTGTTAATATACTAATATCCTTATAAAATATATATGTAACAACGAGATGTACTTTTTATTTGTTAATATTAAGGTCCTGAAGAAGGAGCCGTTGAGATCCGAAACGTTTGCCTATAGCGGAGGGATATAATCCGAATAAATTTGCCTGAATACTAGCTCTGGATCTATTTATTCACCCTTTTCAATAATATCCACCAGGCTGCCCCTATCTTCATCATCATAAAAACAGTAGTTTCAGGAAGTTTTTTCTTTTCGCAGGTTGTTAGGCAAAAGGTAATAAAGAAAGACTTTATTTTCATTGGAAAATTTTAATGGAATAGACGACCAGTGTGCGCATTGTCCTGGTTTTGGATGGACGATGGTCCTTGTGGCCGAAACCAGGACAATGCGCACACTGGTCGTCTATTCCATTAAAATTTTCCAGTGAAAATAAAGTCTTTCTTTATTACCTTTGCCTAACAACCTGCGAAAAGAAAAACTTCCTGAAACTACTGTGATACTGTTTCTTTCATCTCCTGAATTCATTAAAGTAAAAACTAAAAAATTTTATAAGATGAAGTGAGGGGTTAATAAGTTGATTACGACAACAAAAGTGAAAAACATGATTTGCTTTTTGTACTGTTATAGAGGACGTTACGGGGAGTGTAGGAAATATTATAAGGCCCCCACATTTCTGAAATGTGGAGGATATAATATACATGTTTTGAGGTCCCCTGAATCCAAAAAAAGTGGTTTTCAGCGACATGTCTGTGAACAAAATATCTCAAGAACGAAAAGAACTAGGAGAATTTTATATTTAAGATAGTCACCCCCCTGGCACGTGACAAATTAGCCCAAGAGTACTAGTACTTTACTGAGGTACCTTTTTAGTTTTTTTTTTTTCGATTTTCTCAAAATTCGATCCAACGATTTTGATTAAAATTCATAAATCTATTATTTTTTTAGATGCTCTTTAAAATGTATATTCTCATTTTGCCGTTGAAATCCTCTGAAGACCACTTTACTCTTGAACTTCATAGAAAAGATAGGAGAAATGGTTAGTATGGTAACAAAATAGAGGTCTTAAAATATTTTCCCATTTTACATCTTAAATTCTAATAAATCGGTGAAAACTAAATATATCTGGAAACAAAAAAAATCTGGGGTGACACAACAAAGTTGTGAGCTGTGCGACCAGTCAAACCAGATTTTTTTTATTTTGAAATAGATGAGTCCGAAATCGAAAAGTATTTTATATGTGCCACTGTGCATTGATGTAAAACCGAAAAAGAAACAAAACATTTCGCCCTCGGGGTTTGGCGTAGAGGTTAGCGTGCTAACCTCGTATACCAAACGTCGCGGGTTCGGACCCCAGGCAGTCCGATGATTTTATTTAAGGCATTTGGATACCAAATGGCTTAAATAAGAATGCCTGGACCCCAAATAAATATATTATATAAATACGAGTATCGTTTAAAGTCTTAAATGGCCTAAGTTGCCGAAAAGACTGTGTGTGCGTGTGTGAATGTGAGTGTGAATGAGAAAAAAGTGTAAGTGTTTATTTAAAAAAAAATCTGGTGTGACTGGCGCACAGCACACAACTTTCTCTTACCTTCGGTAATCGAAAGTTGTGTACTGTGCTTGTCACACCAGATTATTTGTGTGGACATATATTTAGTTTCCGACAGTACGGTTCATTCGATTTTCAAGATGTAAAATTTATATGTGAAAATATTTATATTTTGATACCATGGCAACCATTTCTCCTATCTTTTCTATGGAGTACAAGAGTAAAGTGGTCTTCAGAAGATTTCAATCACAAAATGAGAATATACATTTTATAGAGAATCTAAAAAATAATTGATTTTTGAATTTAAAAAAAAATCGTTGGAGCAAATTTTGAGAAAATCGAAAAAAACTGAAAAATTGCATCAGTAAAGTACTAGTACTCTTAGGTCGTAAATCAGTAAAGTACTAGTACTCTTAGGTCGATTTTGTTCAAAAGCTTCGTGTCACGTCCCATGGAGGTGCCTAACTTAAATATAAAATTTCAACCTCCTAGCTCTTTTCGTTCTTGAGATATTTTGTTCACAGACAGACACACAGACAGACACACAGACACTCAGATAGACAGACCATGTCGCGAAAACCACTTTTTGGATTCAGGGGACCTCAAAACGTGAAGATCCATCAAAATCTCGACATCGAATTTTTGACATGAATCCAATACTTTCTCTCTCTATATATATTACATACAGTATATACATAGGTAAGAGAAAGTAAAAACATTTTGTAAATTATAATTAAATATACAAATTAAACACTAGTTTATTTGTTTTAAAGGTTTTATTAATTAAAAATTAACACTTGATACGTACGTCATCATCACAAGTGATTACATTCTTTTAATCTTATTAAAACATTTTAAATTTAACTTTGAAATAGATGAAGGGGGGGGGGGAGAAACAAGGAGTATAAAGGTGAAGAAAGAGCCTCTCCTCCCCTTCGAAGGTGGGCTGGCGTGGCTAGTACCCAAATAAATTTCCCTCTCAAAACAAATTCATTTAAAGGTTTGATGTTAAAAAGCACTTAAAAATTAATTAAATAAATTCAACTATAACATGAAACACATGGTGTTTAAGGAAATTTATTGGAAGAAAATTCAACAAGACTTTCGTTTGTTTTATATAAAAAAAATTGCATTGACTTAACAAGTAATTTGATAAGAATATAATGTTAATGGCAAGTAAGCACACATAAAAACCCATTTCATCTTATCTTTATTTCAATTCCCTTGTTAACGGGGATAACAAGAACAGTCTCGTCTCGTCTCCTTGATGCTGTCTGTGGTCCTGGTGATGATTCATTCAATCTTGGGTTCGATTCATTCATTGGCACAAGTCACAAAATGTAATGTGATCGGGGTGAGAGGAGATGGGGTGGGGAGGGGGGGGGGATATTATAAATTATCTAAATAGCATTGGGAAAGAAAGATAATCATCGAATGTAGCAATAGCATAACAAAGCAATTTGTATTATCATGACAAACGATTATTTATTAATAAATTAATGTGTTTAATCATATGAAGTTTCGATCTTTTGCAGTGATTGCAAAAAAAAAATATGGCGAGGAAAAATGAGATTTAAAGCTTAATCTAAAATAATGAATTGACTTGGAGATCCGTGATCGATCCCTAGATGGAGGAAGTATTTGAGTAAATAATCTATGTTTCTCATTTAAGGGGGCTCGGGAGCCCGATAAGATGGCGTAGTGTGTCATAAAAAGTATGCCCAAAAAATCAAGTAATTCAAAAATTTGCCAAGAGATGTCAGAATGGTAGCTAATAATATTTAATGCATTTGGTTGATTTTCATTGATCTTTTAACAATAAATACTTTATAAATATTATTATATACTATGTATCTTTTATAAAAGCATAAAAATATATAAATATAGGCCGAATATAGGCTAATACTATATCGTCTGTTAGACTAGCCTGCCATCTATTGCAAGAATGCTTAACTAATTTGACAGTTGAATTTTAAATAAATCATCTAAGCTCATTTTAAAAATTTCTTAAATAATATGTGATTCATAATAACAATAAATTCATTTTTAAATTAAAAAAAAAATAGATTATTGGGACAGATTTTTTTTTTTTTTTTTTTGTATTTGCTTGATAACAAAAAAATTAATTACGATAATTTTTTAATAATTCATTAAAAAAATTATAGCTCGATGTCCCAATAATCTCTTATCAATTTAATTCATCTAAAAAAACCGCATTGAAAAATTCCTTATAATAGTCTAATCGAAAAAGATCTGTGGCTGTAGGCTTAATGATGATGGAGTCATGAAAAAAACAAGACGAATGCAGCCAAATATTATTTTATTTTAAATCTCGCCCTCACGGCTGACGTTTCGGCCCGAGGTCTAGGCCATCTTCAGAGCTGCATACATATACAATAAGAAAAGCATACATTAAAATTAGCATTAAACACACCTCCAATGCAATCACAATTAACAATATCTTAGATAACATACCCGGCTGGCAATAATCAAAATGTGTAGAAACTTTCAACAACAGCGACAACATTCAGCATGTGGTCCGCTCACAGCAAAGCGTAGAGAAATGATCAAAAGGAGGAAAAAAAAAAGGGAATTTATAATCACCCCTCTCTCCTTCGTCATTCTCCTAATCCTTATTTTTAATTTTTTATTTACAATTTATTATAAAAATTGATACAATTTTATACCCATAGGTGGCAGATTAGTGGCTAAATGTACCAATATAATATTTCAAGACATCACTGGCATCCTGTTTAAAATTGACACTGTTGTTAATATAAATAAATAAAGATTCCAATATAAGTCTTTTTGTTAGATTATCTTCACTGATAAGAATCTTTGGCTGCGCGAACTCAAAGTTATGGCCGGTATTGATTGTATGTGAGGCCAGCGCAACATGTTCTTCGTTTTTTCTAATGTTATATTGATGTTGGTATATCCTCTTCGATTGGTACTGGGAAGTTTGACCTACGTATTTTTTCCCACAATCTGCATTGGAGGTGTGTTTAATGCTAATTTTAATGTATGCTTTTCTTATTGTATATGTATGCAGCTCTGAAGATGGCCTAGACCTCGGGCCGAAACGTCAGCCGTGAGGGCGAGATTTAAAATAAAATAATATTTGGCTGCATTCGTCTTGTTTTTTTCATGACTCCATCATCATATAATAGTCTAGTTTTTTTTTTTTAAGTACGTTTAGACGTCGCTCCTGAACCCCCTTAATCTTCTTTTTTATTGGTCTAGTACTCAGTGATCAAGTTTTATTCTTCAGTGTAATCCTTTTGTAAAGTTTCTTTTCTTTTCGGCTACTGAGGTCATATAGGCGTTAAACATTTTAATATTCATTGTACCGCTGGCTACCGGAGTGATGTAAAAAGTTTAATTTCCTATAATCTTTAATTTTTTTTAAATTTAAAAATGAATTTATTGTTATTATTAATCACACATTAATTAAGAAATTTTTAAAATAAGCTTAGATGAGTAGTGAGGGTATTCAGGTAGCCAGAAAAACAATAAAGAAAATTAAATTTGTCTTTATTTATTTCATATATTTTTGATCTACGTTTCGGCCGATATTCCGGCCTTCATCAGGACAAATGTTATTTGCCTCGAGCTTATACAGGCCCTTGGCAACTCCTGACAATGTCTATTGAACCAGAAGTCATGCCATCCGACGAATGTTCACTCAAACACATTGTCAGGAGTTGCCAAGGGCCTGTATAAGCTCGAGGCAAATAACATTTGTCCTGATGAAGGCCGGAATATCGGCCGAAACGTAGACAAAAATATATGAAATAAATAAAGACAAATTTAATTTTCTTTTATTGTTTTTCTGGCTGCCTGGATACCCTCACTACTCAATATATATTCAGCCACTCCTCCTGGAATTAAGCTTAGATGATTTATTTAAAAAGCAACTGTCAAATTAGTTCAGCATTCTTGCAATAGATGGCAGTCTAGTCTAACAGCCGATATAGTATTAGCCTATATCTGGCCTATATTTATATATTTTATGCTTTTATAAAAGATACATAATATATTATCGCCATCTTCTCTCCTTATGTGGTTTATGAAGAGGGACCTTCGAATGGACAATGGGGGAACTTGTCGAAACGAAGGAATTTTTGTTTTGAAAATAAATGATTGAATAAAAATTCATAAAATTTTCTTACTTAAAAATTTTGAATTATTTAATCAATTTTGGTAATTAGATCTGCCCTCGCTTTTATTAGTATAAAAATTTGGAAAGGAATTTGCTGGACCAATCCAACAATTCCATAAAAGAACGTTTTAGTGTAACTCAGATACATGAAGAGCTCTGCATAGTTAGCTGTGCCTTTCGGGTTAAAAAAAAAAAAAGGGGAAGAGAAATGTATACCTGGTTAGCTGAAAGAAATTTGATTAGAAGCCACAATAAAAAAACGGAAAATGAGTTTAAACATTTAGATTTTTATTTGAAATTCAAATAAATATGAGAAAAAATTGCATCTTCTTCAATGCATTGACCTTTCAGACAATTCAGGCCTTTAATAAAACGATTGAAAGGGAAATTCATTAAAGATAATGAATGAGAACAAAAATTTAATCATTGATTCCTTAAATGAATCAGTCATATGTTTTTAGTTTAGGATTAATACAATCTTAATACATTAATGTGCTTTTATAAAAATATATGATTTTAATTCAATTAACTTGTTCAAATTTTTTCTTATTATTATGTAATTATTCTAGTTGAATAATTAAACTTTTTTCAAAATTCGGATTAAAATGTTTGATTCAAGTTTTTAAAAAAATATTCAAATTATTTGATTCAAGCTTGATCGATATTTTGTATTAGCAATTGCATATAGAAATTAGTAAATTCGTTACTTGTATTTGATGGGATCCCACCGTCACTCGACACTGTTAAGGTCCACTGGAGTGTTGGATCTTCAGTTGAAGATGAGCGATGTTGGCAGGACGTCCATCCAGATGTGGCTTCTCTCGCTCTCTTGGCTTCAAAGTCACGCCGCCATCTTGAGTTCAGAATTCGGTTGGCAAAAATTAGAAATGATTTGTTTTTCTAATCCTTTGCACAATAGGAATACACCAC
>JAKCPI010019729.1:0-21188 GCA_023213315.1 Euborellia annulipes
GGCCAAGGGAGGCAGTATCCTTGACAAAAGGCAACGGTAGACTTATTCGACCATTCTCCGAGCGACGAATATTTTTCAAGAAAAAGGTTTCGCTGGGGGTAGGGGGTTTGTCCGCGGCCGGATAAACCATTTCTTCAAAGTCCCAGAATGTTTGACACGGTAACTCCGTAACACCAGCGTCTATTTCCAAACGATACATAGAGGGGGTGTAATCATTAGAAGGGTATTGTGGGTCGGCTTCTCCCATGACAATCCAGCCTAACAGCGAATTAAATAATGAACAACGGCTACGAGGATTGGAGACCTTTTCCCCAGTATAGATTTTTTTGCACAGGCAGCTGTGCCCAAAATAATGTCGATAGGATGTGGGCGATCAAAGCAAGGATCGGCTAAGCAGTATCTTTTGGTTGAGATTTAGATCACTGTTAACCGAAACTCTAGGGACATTTAGAGAAATTTCTTTAATAACATGAAATTCTATGTTAAATAAAAACGACGAGTCTAATGTAGTGTGGATATCAATGGGGCAAGAACCATTAATATTTGCGAGTAAAGTGCCGGATAATCCCTTCAAAGGTATTTTTTGTGGATATGGTTTTAAGCCTAAGTGCTTAACAAGACAGCTGGAAATGATCGAAATGTCACTACCATTATCCAGGAGACATCGGACCCGAACCAGGGTACCGTTATTCGCCCGTAAAAACGCAGAGGCTGTCGGGAGAACCGGTATGGATTGGGTAGCTACACTATTTATCTGGCACGATATTTTGCTGGTCTCCTTTTGGTACCTCCTTCGGGGTCTCCTTAAATTTAGGAGGGCCAGAAGGGGCGGATAGAGGAGCTAGGTTGATTTGTGTCCCGATGCAAGGATGTATGATGAGGCCCCCTTGCACCTATGGCAAGAGGTTGATCGGCAATCAGAAATAAAATGACTAGGTGAGAGACATTTTATGCAAAGCTTAAGTTTACGGACTTCCGCTAAACGGTCCTCATGTTTTAGTTTGAGAAATCGTTCACACTTATATAAGGGGTGTTCCCCATTACACATCTTACATCGAGAAGAGCTGAGTATGGTGTGGGCTTTTATACTTCGGGGGGGATGATTTGGTTTACTTATCGTTTTGCTGGCATTCTGGCATGCGAACGACTTGGTTTCAAGAAATTTAAGAAGTGCTTTATATGAAGGGACTTCATTATCTGGTTGGGTTATAAACCATTGTTCAAGGATTGGAGCCTCCAACCTATTCATGACCAACTTTAAAATTACTAAATTCAAAATGTCCAACTTGGCATCAATGGAAGTTAAATTTAGAAAAATATCGTTCACTTGTGTGCAAAATGACGTAACTGATTGAGCATTTTGAACCGAAATATTCGGAAGTTTGAATAACTTCTCGACCAAACTCAAAAGAATCTCTCTCTTGCGGTCATATTTCTCTTTCAATATATCGAGACAAATCTGATAATTATCATCCGAGATTTCATAAGATTGGATGAGAGCCAATGCCTCATCTTTTGTGCTCATACGAAGGTAATGCATTTTCTGACTATTAGAAAGATTGGTCCTGTTCCCCACCAAAGAATTAAATAAATTATAAAACGATCTCCATGAGGCATAATTTCCCCGGAAAATTGGAATTTCAATTTTTGGCAGAGGATCCTGATAATTCTGAACAAGGGTCTTTGCAGGACCCGAAACGTCGGTTTTCAATTTTGACTTTGTTAAATTTAATTCGGACTTAAATTCAGTTAATACGGCAAAATGATCATCTAATGTATTTAAAATTGTTTTCCCTTGTTCATTATTATCCAAATCGTCTTGAATGACCAACCCTTCTAATTCTTTGATAGAGTTCAATAAATTTTTAATCTCAGTTAAGCCTTCTTCAATTGAAAAAACATTTATAAATTCGCTTAATTCATAAAAAACTTTAAATTTTTGAACTCCTCTATTTATCAATCTTAAGGCTCTGTCTACATTTTCCATAATGAAAAGGATTTACTAATATATCAAGGTTAAAAATAGTAAATATTATCTTAATTTTCTAAGAACATATTAAATAAATCCACAACAAAAGATATATTCTCTTTTAAGAAAATAAATAAAAAGTTTTCTTTTTAAACAAAAAAAAAACTTATATAAATTTTCGATATATTTTTTTTCTCAAAGTGTTTAATTAAAATTCCCAACAAATTTCGACTGACTCCAATTTCAATTCAGGAGATTAATTCTTTTTCTAATTTATAAATCACGTCGGGGTCACCATGCAATTTGAGTATGTTAACGCCAAAATGGTCCTTGGGGGGAATAATCGTCCCCTAGGAACGAGATACTCAAAATTGAAATAGCAGTTGGTCATTAATGACCAACTACCACACCTTTCTTTAGGATTTTTGTGTTTTTTATATTAAGGGAAATAAAACAGGTAGATTAAAATAATATAAATTTATTAAAAATGGTTTTAAAAATGATTAATGACAAATAATAGTAATTGACGAATAAGATGTAATTATAAGAATTTTAATTAAACTGAGAAAAGGAGCAATAAATAATAATAAAAAGAAAAACAAAAACATAAGAGGTTTATTCTTAAAACTAAATTGAATTGGCCAATGAATGATAGAATTTAATATTTGTAACGTTACGGTTGGAGCTCAACAAGTTGACGAAGACAAATCCAAGGCAGAAGAAGATGATACCAACAGAGGTCCAGCGAAAACATCCAAGTCTCTCAGGCAACACAGGAGACATGAATGGTAGATCCGTTTGATGCAAAGACAAGTGTAAGTGCATCGGAACAAACAAAAAACGATAGCTATCTCAATGGTTCAAGTGCAAACGAAGCAAAAGGTTCCAGTGCAAACAAAGCAAAAGGTTCCAGTGCAAACAAAGCAATGGCTTCCCAGCGAGTTGTTCTTTTCTTCCCCCTCCCGGGTTGAAAGCGTGCCTCCCTCTCTCATGCCCAGCGACGGGTGTCAAAAGTTCCCGCTGAATGGCAGCACTAATCCGTTTTTTCCGAGGGTCATTTGAACTCCAAACGGGGCGTAAACAGTAGCTAATAATATTTAATGCATTTTCATTGATCTTTTAACAATAAATACTTTATAAATGTTATTATATATTATGTATCTTTTATAAAAGCATAAAAATATATAAATATAGGCCAGATATAGGCTAATAGGGGATCGGCTGTTAGACTACCCTGCCATCTATTGCAAGAATGCTGAACTAATTTGACAGTTGGTTTTTAAATAAATCATCTAAGCTTATTTTAAAAACTTCTTAATTAATATGTGATTAATAATAACAATAAATTCATTTTTAAATTAAAAAAAAATTAAAGATTATTGGGACAGATTGTTTTTTTGTATTTGCTTGATAACAAAAAAATTAATTACGATAATTTTTTAATAAGTCATTAAGCAAATTATAGCTCGATGTCTCAATAATCTCTTATGAATTTAATTGATTTAAAATAAAACTGCATTGACAAATTCCGCCGAAGACGGGCGTCGCAGCTAGTTGAATAAAAAAGCTTTGTTTTTAAATTTTTTAACTTTAATTCAATTGATGAAATTATTATTTTAGGATTAAAAAAATTTAAAAAAAAGTTTCAGAAACGTGGGTTGATTTTATAAAACCAAGAAATATTTCGGGTCGAGATTTGGCCCTTAAATTTTATTATCAAATAATAAAATAAAAGGATATCCATAAAAAATATATATATAATGGTTTGTATGATACTTGACCAGCGACGTCGACGACGACGACCCATTGACCCATTCTTTTTTTTTTTTTTTTATATTTATTTATTTTATTGTTTCTTCTCCCGAATAGCATTTTATATTTTTAACTCATATATGGTACCTATCGTAGCTTCCTTTTTTCTGAACAAAATTTCTTTCTCTTGTCCAATGCTCTAGAGTGACTATTATGTTCTTTTAGGATGTTCTTCTTAAATATTTTTCTTATATAATGTTTTTTCTAGACTATAATTTCATACTGTGTTTTTTTTTTTTTTTTTTTTTTTTTGTAAACTATATATTTTTGTAATAGGTTTTTATTGTACTTATATTGTTGTATTATTGTGTTTTAGTTTTTTTTTTTTTTTTGTTATACAAATTTTGTAAAAATATATTTTGTAACGACTTTTAGCCCAATGGCGGTAAGCCAAAGGGGCAGAATAAAAAAAAAAAAAAAAAAAAAAAAAAACTCATATATAATTGGATATATCTGGTTTTCACAAAAAAACGCAGGGTTTCTTATTCATATCGGTAAAATAACAAAAAATGCTTTAAAGTCTCTTGACACATGATTGCAAATTAATCTATGCACTATTAATATTAATAAAATAATTTTAGGATTATAATTCAAAAATTAAAACGGAGATATTATTAAAGTTCTTTTATGGTTATATTTAATACTTAGAAACTTTTTATCAAAATTACATTAATCAATTTTAAATAGTATTAATGTTTTAAAATTAAATACAAAGTGATAACAAAATTTTCTCATCAATTAATTCCTGAATGGAAGTGAACATGGCAACAGTAAATCAAAGTTATAATAATGAAATCGACTTAATATTATTTATTTTGTTGTCTTTTCCTTCGAAATCGCACTGATCCTCATCTTCATTATCAGGAATAATATCTAAAAATTAAATTTTGACATCTACCAATTCAGAGAAATTTTTGTAGGTTATGAAATACTTGTAGGTATTAAATTTCAACAAATAGAATATAATAAATTTGAAATAAATTAAATCCTACTAAACAATAGTTATGCTGGTGTTCATAATTGAAAATACTTAAACGCAGCAATTAATATCTCAAACGTATAGTTGTTTGCACTTGACGCATAAATGCAAAATGAAAATTCTGCATTGAAATATTGTAAAAAAGAATTTTAAGCTTTTACATTAAATATAAATTTTTTTAGGTCATATATCATAAAAATACTATTAATTATAGCATTTGAAACAATATTCCGTGCTTAAGGGGGTTCAGGAGCGAAGTCTAAACGTACTTAAAAAAAAAAACTAGACTATTATAAGAAATTTTTCAATGCGTTTTTTTTAAAATGATTTAAATTCATAAGAGATTATTGGGACATCGAGCTATAATTTTTTTAATGACTTATTAAAAAATCATCGTAATTAATTTTTTTGTTATCAAGCAAATACAAAAAACAATCTGTCCCAATAATCTTTAATTTTTTTTTAAATTTAAAAATGAATTTATTGTTATTATTAATCACATATTAATTAAGAAATTTTTAAAATAAGCTTAGATGATTTATTTAAAAACCAACTGTCAAATTAGTTCAGCATTCTTGCAATAGATGGCAGGCTAGTCTAACAGCCGATCCCCTATTAGCCTATATTTATATATTTTTATGCTTTTATAAAAGATACATAATATATAATAACATTTATAAATTATTTATTGTTAAAAGATCAATGAAAATCAACCAAATGCATTAAATATTATATTAGCTACCATTCTGACACCTCTTGGCAAATTTTTGATTTTTTGGGCATACTTTTTATGACTCACTACGCCATCTTATCGGGAAAAACATGCGTAACCACTTCGCTCCCGTAGCCCCCTTAACATATAAAGGTAATGATGATTAATTCAGCCACTAAAAAGGGAATTAAAATAAATAATAATAACTTGATTGGTGTTTAATTGAAAATAATTCCAAGTTATTACATCCCAATTTTAATGTAAATTTATCTGGCTGGCTAGGAGGGAAACGAGAGAGAGAGAGAGAGAATCCTTGGGGGACGTCAAAAGACACAATTGTTGCTAGTTTGTGCGACATATGCATGTGAGAAGGGAGGTTCATTAACGCCCCGTCAAGCTTAAAAGCAAGCAAGCAACCCAGCAGCCAGCAGCCCCTTTAGATTAAGATGAATGTATTTATACATTTAGAGTCTGCATTGCGCACAAATGACCTTCCCTTTGCTCTTTGATTTAAACGCCTACTCTCTAAGCTCTATATTCTAATTAATTTTGTTTTGTTTTTAAATAAATTAGGCGGACCGTCCACCTAGTCATTCATATTAATGGATTTTTACTTTCTCTTACCTATATATGGGCGTTTCTCTACTGAATGGAAAATTCGCTAATGTTCGTCTGTCTGTTTGTCACGCTCTATTTAACCAACTTCCAGTTGGAATTTTGAAATGAAATTTTATATGCATAAAGAGGACCTTCTCGGAATTATAGGAAAATTATTTTGATCTCGAAATTCCTATAACTTTTTGAGTTATTAATTCTTAAAGTTACGATTTCTCCCATAGGAAATATATAGAGAAATATTTATGTATTCTTTTCATTTGTGTATTCCATGAATGTAAACAAATCCTCAAGCGGGCACTGAATTGGAATGGAATAATAATAATTTTCTTTTCATAAGTAAGAAGAAAAGGAGCCCTCGGGGTTTGGTGTAGAGGTTAGCGTGCTAACCTCGTATACCAAACGTCGCGGGTTCGGACCCCAGGCAGCCCGATGATTTTATTTAAGCCAATTGGATACCAGATGGCTTAAATAAGAATGCCTGGACCCCTAACATGTGTATATTATCAATAACGGATATCGTTTAAAGTCTTAAATGGCCTGAGCTGCCGAAAAGACAGTGTGAATGTGTGGGTGCATGTGAATGTGAATGAGAAAAAAAGTGTGAATGTTTTTTTTTAAAGAAAAAAAAAAAAAAAAGAAAAGGCGAGGGTCCGCCGCAGGCAGGCCCGAGCCAGCTGGAGGGGGGGTCCAGGGGGGCGAAGCCCGCCGAAGGCGTGCGACGCGGCTAGTAATAATAATTTAGTGTGAATGTGAATGAGAAAAAAAAAAATTGAATCTCATATTACACTTTATACCCAATAGAGAATCTTAAATGAATATAAAATTTTATATGAATTGGAAAATAAAATGTGTAAAAAATTAAGCGGACCCGCTTTTGAATCGAAATTAATATGCAAATCCCCCATATATGGAGATTTAACATTGGCTCTATGTAAGGAAGAGCCGGAAAATTAATTTAAAAAATCTGAAATATCAGTAAAGTGTACTTCAAACAATTTTCAAGAAAAATTTAACTGATATACATTTATAAAGAGCATCTAAATGTGTAGGATCCAGGGGGGGGGGGGGTAGGGGGTGAACGCTTTAACGGTATATAGACACAAAACTCAATGAAAGCTTTATTAATAACATAAATTCCACCTTTTCTCTTTTATATATTCCATTTAATTTGCTCTAAAATTAATTATTTACCATTAAATTGTATTAAAAGATTGTGTCTTTTGTTTAATGAATTCATATGTACAAATTAAAAATAAACATGTATAGCAGCTATAAAATACAAAAGCAAAAAACTTAACAAATGATAAATTAAAACAATACTATAGAAGAAAAGATATTCGAAATGAATTTTTATTCTCTAAAATAAAAGGGAAGGGGAGGGCGGAAGGTGTTTTTAATTTTGTTCATTAGATGTGAAAGGGAGAGAGAAAAAAAAAGTTTTTTAATATTCAGGTCTATTCTCTAAAAACAGACGTTAAAATTTAAAATAAACAAATGGGTGTTAAAAAGTAATGTAAGCGTTAAAAAGTGCTACACTGTAAAAAAAAAATATGAATTTTCAATCATTTTTCATATACTTGGGTGATTTAATATTAATATACCCAGGAGATGAAATAAAATTAATATAAAAGTTTATGAACAAATTACCAACTTTTAAACTTATCTTTTTCTTTGTGTGCCGCCAAATTTTGAAATCGTTAAAAGTGCACCGCGACAAGTTGAGAATCCCTGGTCTAAACGTTCTCAAATAACTCGACTACCTCAAGGAATTTTTATTAATATTATTTTATAATTATTTTAAGGAAACTTGAAATTATTCTTTTAAAATTTATGTCACAAATCTAAATTTGGGATTCGCTCGCTTGGGCCGTGAAAGTAAACAAAATATTAATTTTGCTCCCTCAATTTTAAGTTGAATTTTAATAGTTTAATTTGTTATTTGTCACTCTTTTTGCGTATTATTTAGTTTTTTGAATCAGTATTTCGTGTTTGATTCAAAAATTTTCTTCTGAATTACCGGATTTGGTGCCAATCAATGGGTGATAAGGACCCCATCCTCTCCGGAGACGGAGAGGTGGGGGGCATGGACTATTCTGGGGCCATTTATTCGGCATTGGAAGCTTTAAATGATTCTCCTACCAATCAAGATGCATTGAATTTGAAAAGAAAACATCAGGACTTGGAAGAAGGCCCTGAATCCGACAGTCAAAGAATCCCCGTTCAAGAAGGCGATGAAACTGTAAGTGCAACATCTAGTTTTACTTCTTCAAATGAAGCTACATCTATGAATTTAAATAATGCAACTAATAAAGAAAATGACGAAAGGAAAAATAATTACATTAAATCTAGAATTAATTATCATCTAACATGTAGAAATAATAACTATGAGCAATCAGACCACGGTCCTTTTTGCTTGTATATTGAAAATACAAATAATAATTATAAAAAAGTTCACCCAATGTTCATTGGAAAGTTAATTAGAATTAATTCTTTTGAAATTTACAAATATGTTTTATCAATCAAGGCTATAGATAATTATTGTGTTAAAATTGAAATAAACAATTATTCTAGTGCTAATAGTTTAAAAAATCTTTCATTTTGGAAAGAAAATAATCTGGAATGCTTTATCCCCCATTTTATGCTTTATAGGCAAGGTTTAGTCAGAGATGTTGATTATTCTCTTTCGGACGAGGAAATCCTGCAGTACATTGTTTCCAATTCACCGGTGACAAAAGTCAAACGAATACTTAAAAGATCAAATAATGAGACAGTGCCTACTCCCCTGGTTATCTTAACTTTTAGAAGCCAATATGTACCCAAGGAAGTTAAAATCCTGGAGGTGCTTTGCAAAGTAGATATGTTTATCCAAAAAGTGGTCCAATGTCAGGGTTGTCTGAGATTCGGCCATTTCCAATCATCTTGTACTTTTAAAGCCCGGTGCGCTAGATGCGCAGGCGAACACGAATTGGCGAACTGCACCGAAATTGTCCCGGTTTGCTGCCATTGCAAGGGTAGCCATAGAGCGACGGATGATAAATGTCCAGTGTTCATAAGTCAGAAACAGATTAAAAAATTAATTTCCGAATGTCCGCTATCCTTTAAAGAAGCTAGTTTAATAATAAATGGGAAAAAATCCCAAAACGAGAAAATGACAGTGAAGAGGATAGATTATGAAAACCCAGTAGTAGCTGAAAATGAAGCGCCTCAAGGAGAAATTCGGTTTCGAACTGATGAAAGTTATAGTAGCGTAGCTAAAAAACATAGGAAAATTACTGTTCAGAGTTCGCAAAGTCCAAGGCCTAAAGAAAACCCGCATTTTGAAAGAATAGAAAATATTTCGAATAATCTTTATCCGCTAAGACCCCTAATAGAGAACCCTATCTATTCAATGAATATTAAAAATCCAGAACAATTTAATATTGTTATAAATCATATTATGACTAAAATAATCTCAGAGGAGATCCCCTTGTCTTTTTTAAACCTTCCAAACGAATATTCTGAATATTTAAAAAATGAGATATTAAATAATCCCGAAAGACGTCTCGTCTTCGGATAAAAGAATAAGTGTTTATTTCAATTTCGAGGTATTTATCAAATAATAAATAGACATAGAAAATTTCGTGGTGTCTGTTTTTTTTTTTTTTTTTTTTTTATTTTTTTATATACATATATATATTTGTGGAATTTTTATTTATTTTCTTTTATTATTATTATTCGGTTATTCTATTCATTTTATTTCTCACTTATTCATCTTTTAAACATATTTATTATTATCTATATAAAGCTCTAATATTTTTACATAGTTTACACTCCATAACACAAACATGAATAATAGAGCTAAGGAAAATTATTTTTCAATCATTCAATGGAACTGTCGCTCTATAAACTCCAACAGGGGCAATTTAGAGCTTTTACTTAAAAATTTTGATATAAATATTGCGGCTATTTCAGAAACTTGGTTGAAACCAAGCTTAGACTTTAAAATGAAAGGCTTTCATGTGATTAGATCAGATAGAATTGATGGAAAAGGTGGATGTCTACTATTAATAGATAATAAATTAGATTACATAAACCTACAAGTTTTATCCCCTTCTCCAATTATCCAACTATGTGGGGCGCAAATATCTCTCCCTGATAAGAGCAAAGTCTCGATTATATCTTGCTACGCTAAACCAAGAGCGTACCTCTCAAGTGCAGAATGGTTATTAATTTTCCAAAATGTTCCACCTCCATATATATTCCTGGGTGACTTTAATATGCACTCATATGAGTGGGGCTGCAGATACCAAGATGCTGCTGGACAGGCACTGGCCGATTTTGCCGATAGTTTAAATTTAATCCCATTAAATGATGGATCAGCGACAAGATTATCTTTTGGGTCGGTTAACCCCTCGATTGTTGATATATCCTTTTGCTCTTCCTCTCTATTTTTACAGTTCGCATGGAATTTATTAGAAGACTGTATGGGGTCGGATCATTTCCCTATTTACATTAAAAAAATATACCCGATGCCATCTAGGCTAGTAAATTTTAAACCTAAATTTAAAATTAAATCTGCTGACTGGACTCTATACCAGAATCATATTATCAACAAATTTCAAGAAACTCCTAGGTTCTCCAATACGGCTAACAGATATAAATTTTTAATGCATACAATTAACTTGGCCGCAGAACTAGCTATACCTCGCTCTAAGCCGTATTATGGGAAGAAACCGGTGGTTTGTTGGTGGAACCATGAATGTGAGGAGGTAATTAAAAAAAGAAAAAGGGCGCATGAACAATATAAACTAAATGCTAATTTGGAAAATTTCTTAAGTCTTAAAAAAAGTCAAGCTCAGGCAAAAAGGATAATTTTAGAAGCTAAAAGATCTTCTTGGCGATCTTTCTGCTCCTCGCTTAATCCCACCTCTAACGTAAAAGAAGTTTGGACAACAATTAATAAAATAAAAGGAACTAGTAATACTAAATTTAGAGTCCCACCAAATGATGTAATAGAAGAATTTTTAGACAGACTAGCCCCTTCATCGGTCCCCCAAGATGTAATTAATTTCAATAATTTTTCGGACTCGGCAGATGTATTAGACATTCCATTTTCAATGTTTGAACTGGGAAAAGTATTGGAAAATTGTAAAGATTCGTCGCCGGGCTTAGACAACATCCATTATGCCATGATAAAATATCTTCCGGTAATTGCATTACAATTTCTTCTAGACATCTACAATGACATTAGATATAATCATGAGATCCCTTCAACATGGAGCGAACAAAAAATAGTCCCAATACTGAAACCAGAAAAACCGTGCAACGCAGGAGCGTCTTATCGTCCTATAGCACTCTCTTCATGTGTATTAAAAATTTTTGAAAAACTTATCAAAATTAGAATCGAAACATATTTAGAATTGAATTTTAAACTTCCTAACTTATCCTTTGGATTCAGAACTGGCGGCTCTACAATGGATAATCTCTCAATCCTTGTATGTAATATTAAAGAGGGGTTTGCCACCAAAAAATATACTTCTGCAACCTTTCTAGATATCGAGGGAGCTTATGACTATGTTAACCTTCATATTTTAACACACAAACTACTGGAATTAGGAATGGGGAAAAATACGGCCGCGTTGATCTATAAACTGATGCATCCTAGATACATAAAAGTGAATTCGGAAGTGAGCACCTATACACGGATGGTTTTTAGAGGTCTGCCTCAAGGGTCTATCCTGAGTCCAATACTGTTTCTCTGTTATACATGTGACATATTTATGGCAATTAATCCTGAGTGCAAGTTACTGCAATATGCAGATGATTTGGTTCTCTATTCAAGTTCGTCACGCTTGCAACAAACATTTGACAACTTGAATACTTCATTAAATCGTTTAATAGAACATTTAAATAAAATAGAACTTAATATTTCGTATACTAAGTCAAAAGTTTGTATTTTTGCCCGAAGACGCGTTCCATCGATAAGCCGGTTAACGCTTGGAGGACAGGAATTCCCAGTGGTCAGCAGATTTAAGTATTTGGGATTAATTTTAGATTCTAAACTATTATGGAAACCGCAAATAAACCTCATTATCGAAAAATGTTCTCCAAAGTTAAACTTATTGAAAATAGTGGCAAAATTTAATTGGGGGGCGCATCCAAGCACATTAATAATTTTATATAACGCTCTAATCCGCTCTCATTTAGAGTACGGTAATTTTCTTTTCGGAGATGCTGCTCAATCTACCCTCAATCCTCTAGATAAAATTCAATACCAGGCCATTCGAATATCGCTTGGATATATCAGAACGTCTCCCACAAACGCCATACTAGTGGAGGCAAATGAACCGCCATTATTTCTGAGAAGAAAGTTGCTGGCAATGAAATTTTACCTTAAAAGGAAGTCAAAGATTTACCATCCCACAATACAAGCAATTGAGGAATGTTCTTGTGCTTATTATAATACCTCGTTTTGGAATGCATCAAATATTCCCCACTTAATACAAACATCTATACAATTTCATAATATGGATTTAACCATAGAAAAATTTTCGATCCCTTATGTCTTTAAAGTTAATTCGGATTTCTTGAATGTTCCCATAGAAATCTCCCTTACACCTTTGGAAGAGTATAAGGCAGTAGGATCGGAAAAACTGATTTATACAGACGGATCTAAATTTTCAAATAATGTCGGCTGTGCCTTCCTCGATTCTACGAACTGCTTTTTCCAATTATTTAAATTGCCTAAATATTTCTCTATATTTTCTGCTGAATTAATAGCAATCAGAGAGGCCCTATACTACATAAAAATACACAAGATCCAATCGGCTAAAATAGTCAGTGATTCTCAATCTGCATTAGCATCAATACAAGGAATAAAAAATAGTAAAAACATCGGAAAGATCCAATTTGAAATTATGGAACATCTCAAATCTATTTCGGAAAATAAACAAAAGGTGGCATTAGTCTGGGTTAGATCTCATAATAATAATAGAGAGAATGAATTAGTGGACTACTTGGCAAAGAGGGCCGCATTTGTAGGCAATACGCTGCAAGATGGGATGCCAACAAAGGACTTGTTCAACATCTTTAAAGGAAAATTAAAAATAGAATGGGATTTGAATTGGGCGTATACTTCTTTGACGAGAGGGTCAAAATTCAAAAAAATAAAATGTCATCCGGGTCCACCATGGTTCTCACACTTACAGGTTTTGCAAAGAGAGCATATCACATTTTTTAACAGACTTAGAATTAACCACACATTATGCAATGCACACCTCTACAGATTTTCATTTAATAGCACTCCATTTTGTAACTGTTCGTCCACGCACGCCACCCCAGAACACTTAATATTCGCCTGCCCACTCTTCTCAGCTGAAAGAAATATTCTATATAATGAAATAGTGCCGCATTTCAGAGATCCCCCTTCATTTTTACAAATATTAAAAACCCCGAAAACAGAAATAGTCCTTGCCCTTCATAACTTCTTTAAATCATGCCACATTAAAATTTAATATACACCGTTTAATTTTTGAATAAGTGTAGTTTTGAATAGGGTATGTTTAATTATGAATTTTTAAATTGTATTTGTATAACGATGGGTATTCTTGAACTATGTGTGTTTGATAATTATGTGTATTTTTGAACTATGTATTTTTATAATTATGTGTATTTTTGAACTATGTGTATTTTATAACCGTGTGTATTTTTGATTATGTGGTTTTTAGAGTAATGTGATTTGTAACTATTTTTGTTTTTGAACTTTTTAGTTTGTTAATTACTCAAAAAGAAAAACAAATTTGTAAGCCGAAGATGTATGGCCTTGAAGCCAAACATTAAATAAAAAAAAAAAAAAAATCTAAATTTATTAAATTCTGGTTTGAAATTCGAGCTCTAAACTATTTAAATATTTATGAAATCATACTAATTAAATAAAGTAATTCAACTAAATAGCTATAAAAATTCAAATTAACAATTTTTACCATAATAATTAATTTTAAAATATACAAGAAATTTGTTAGGTTGGCAACAAATTGAACTTTCTCATATATATTCATAAACAGTTTATGAAACAGAGGTCCTATCCTTGTATAGGAAGTTTTTTTAACAGTGTATTCAAAATCACTTCCTTGCCTCAAATAGCTATTCTGTAAACAAAAACTTTAAAGCCAAAGCGTTAATATTTAGTAAAAAGTGTTAAAAATTAATGCTATGTCTAGGGGGTGTCTTTAATATTTTAACGTTGTATTTAAAATAAAAATGGCGTTCTTAACCTAAAAAGTAAGGTTATGATTTTGATAGCTTTGAAATAAAAGCAACATGTTAACGTCGCTGTTAAAACTTTGTTTAGAGCAGTGTTTCCCAACCTTTTGAAGTCCACGGCACCCTATAGGAGCGTTGGGAATAACATTACACACTAGGGGCACCCTTCCTTTTTTTTCCCCTAGCAAAACGAAATTTTCTTTTCTGTGAAAATCATTTGACCTTTTTTTAGCAAAGCTTTATTTTTTCCGTCCTATGCAAAATTTTTGCCGCTTCTGTTTAAATCATTTGACCTTTTTTCTTGCAAAACTTTATTTTATTCGCCTCTTTTTTTACCTTAATATCTCGTGGCACACCTGTGGCATTCTCGCGGCACCCTTGGGTGCCGGGGCACACCGGTTGGGAACCACTGGTTTAGTGAATAACATTTTTTTAACGCTGATTGTTTTTACATTACTTTTTTAACACCCATTTTGTTTATTTTAAATTTTTAACGTCTGGTTTTAGAGAAGATATGAGGTAAGAGAAAGTAAAAATCTGCCAATTTCCAAATGATTCTTTAGATCAGCAAGAAATTTTTCTTGTGTCTCAAATGTATTATTTTAGTTTTATTTTTCTCTCTCTGGTTAGTTCAACTGCCAAAACATTTAGTCCCCCCCCCCCTTCTCTCTTGCGTGTTACGCCAAAATGGGTTCCTCTCTCTCTCTCTCTTCTGCCCGTTGGGAATAAAAGTGCACGTTTATCATCGGAACCCTTTTGCACCCTCTCCCAAAAGAGATCTCACTCTCTCTCCTTCCCTCTTCTCCGCCTTCACTTCTCTCTTCAACCCCCTTGACTGCGACATCAAGGGAATTTAGTCGATTCATATAGGGATTACATTTTAGAACAAATTACGTTTTTTTTTTTCTTTATTTTGGATCAAATTATTTACAGATTAAATTATATACTTGGTTATTTGTTTCAAACCCTTCAACCCTAGCAAGCGTTTTTGCGACCGGAAGAAATAGGACAGGCCGGCCCGTCGTACGGTCTGAGAGGAAGGAAGAGACAGACAGATGGTGGGGGAGAGATCTATAAGAACAATGGGACCAAAATTTTTTAATATTTTGCCAAATAATATAAAAAATTCATTGAATGTAAACATGTTTAAAAAAAGATTGAAGTCATTTTTACTTGACAAAACGATATATTCAATAAATGATTACTTTGTCATTCAAGATTCGAATAACTTGTATATGTAGATTGTACTGTATGTTAAACCTGACTCTTCAATATACTTATCAATGTATCTTTTGAAGAAAATAAATAATGAATGAATGAATGAATGAATGACATACAAAGAACTGAAGGGCTGTCTGTCCCAGCTCGGGCAGCTCGTGGTCGCCATCCACGTACCCACAAGATGTGGGCCCCTGAGCGATCTGGGATTCGAACCCGCGACCCTCCAAAACCCAATATTCGATCGGTTCCTAGTTTAGTTTATAGAAGATTAGCACGCTAACCCCTTCACCAAGCCCGAGGGCCAGAAATTAAAATTTTGAAAAAAAAACCATAGTTTGTTTCAAGCAGTCAACATTTAAAATACATAGAGCCTTGCAATACATTTTATGTTTAAAAATAAAATTATTATTTAATATATTTGTAGCGACCTTGAATCGTATGTATATATACCGCAAATTTTGAATCGATTGACTTTTTATTATACGTATATGAAATGCAAGTGGTCAAGTTAAATAAGGTCCTATGGGAAATCGACAGAACAAAATCTGCTGTGCGGCAAGTAACACCACATTTTTTTTTTTTTAACAAATCTGAAACAAAAATATTCACTTATCAAGGTCTTTTAAGGATTAAGAGAAAATCTAAACCAAATATTTCCTTTGATCCCTCTACCATTAAATGCTAATTCAAAATTCAAGTTACATCCTCCTAACTTAATCCAAAGAAAATTTATGCAAGTGTTTAAATGCGTATTTTCTTTCTATACTCCTTGAGAGTGTTTGAAAAAAAATAAATTTTCTTTTATGAGGTCCTTCGGCTTTCTACACCCAAAGTAAAAAAAAAAAAAAATGAAAATTTAATTATATAACAATTTTTATTATTTTTAATTTGAAAGATTTAATAATTATAATTAATTGGCATTTAATTTTTCATAAAAAGACAGACAAGCACTTAGGTTAGAGAATTTGACCAATCACAGAGTCGGATTTTATCACGTGATATAGCCTGTCATCTAATAACCAAAATGGCCGACTTTGTTCAATCAGATCTTCATTTAGTTACTAAATAAAGATATTTTTGGCAATATAAGTGTTTATTTCAGTAATAATAATATAAAAAATAATAATAATATTGAGATAATTTATATTACTTTGTTAAAAATTTCAAGAAATATAAATAAAGTGACGTAAATTTTTTTTTTAAATATTAAAATATAATTTTTAAAATATTCAATTAAGAAATATTTTTTACTTAAAATTTGCAAAAAATATTTGTTAATATAATTTAAATTAGTTTTATTAAGTTAATTAATAAATAAATTTCTGAGAATGAATAAAGTATCATTTTTTGTTTTTGAATTTTTTCTTACGAACAAAACCGAATCGATCCGAACAAGATTGGGCCATCATCCGAGCTCCATGCCTCGTGTGACCCTCCAGGTTAACTAGCACACACGGAAACACTCATGGAGGTAATCATGGCAAATGTGATGCCCTACTAATTTATTGTATTTTCAAATGCTTCAGTGAATTGAAAAATTCATTTGATTTTTTGATGCTTTAAATAAACTAAAGTTTGAATTTCCTCACCATTAATAAAACCACATTCTGAGTTTCAATTAGTTTCACTGTTCATTTTCATTGACACCAAAATTATCACCGAGTTAATATAAAAGAAAGGATTTTATTGTGTGTGTGTGGGTGTGTGGATGCGGGTACGAGTGAGAGAGATAGAGAGTAGGGGTTGGGATACTGCTTGCTGATGCAGAGGATTATCGCCTAGTGTTAATGTAAAAGAGACAGAAGAGTTTAATTAAATGTTCGACAGTTGGCAATACCATGTACGTCCTAAAGTAAAAAGATCGATAGTTTTAAATGCCATTTTAAAATTTAATATTCCCCTTCTAAAAACCACATCAAAAACTTTGATTATTTTATTTTTTTTTTGAAAAACAGTTATTCAATATTTTATTAAGCCATTTTGTACTCTTGTAGAAGAGAATCTAGGCAAAAGGCTACGTCTATAAATCCCCAAATGGGGAGGCTCAAAAGAATATTCCGATTTATGAAAAATATATATTTACTCGGCTTCACAAATTTTCAAAAGGATAGACGAAAAAATTCCAGAAAAAATGCAGAATTTGCCATTGGAAAGCATTGATTTCGTCTTGCCTTATAAAAAATTAAAGCCAAATGAAATATTAAAGATAATTAAAATGAATTAAATAATTAAATAAATACAATAATAATAAATAATTGTAATATTTAAATAATTAATAAATTAATTAATTAAATATATAATTAAATCTCTCAAATAAAAAATAATAAAAATTGTTATTTAATTAAATTTTTATTTACTTTTTTTTTCTTTGAGAGTGGGGATTGGATAAGACAGACAGACAGACGGGCACTCCGAAAAAAAGGTACACTATGAGGGGCAACCTGCCCTATGTACATGTTTGAATAAATAAATAAATAATAAATAAAATTTCCATTGTTTAAGAAAAAAAAAGGTACAATAATGAAAAATTATTTATTTATTTTTAATGAAGTTTATAATTGATAATTTAAATAATTAATAAAAAATAATAATTAAATAAAAATAATAATAATTAAATAATAATAATAAAAAACAATTAAATAATAATAAAAAATAACAATTAAATAATAATAAAAATAATAATAATTAAAATTTTAATTAGGTAGAGCCTTGTTTGAAAAGGATGGAATTTTTCAAACAATGCTCAAATAGACTGTTAATTAGCCAGTCAATATATCGTTTAAGATAGCAAATTTGCGAAATGTGTTTGTACTTAAAATTGCACCCCCTGGAGTCGAACCAGGACCTCCGCGCTTTCGCTTTCGCACTGTATGTATAGATTTTTCTTATAATAAGAATAAATAAGAGTGTTGTATTTTTTTAATAAATCAAAACGTGTATTTCCATCAAAATCTCCACTTTGAATTTTTAACAATAATATATTTTTTTTATTATTATTTATGAATATTGTAAATTCTCCTTGGATATAGGTCGTGAAAGTAATTAGAAGCTTGCAAGAGAGTTTCGGTTGATACGAGTACTACTAATTAATAGTAGAGGAATCCCTTTGGTTTTATTGTTCAAGTATTATGTAAATGAACTTTATGACTCAAATACTAATTAATATTGAAGGAACCCCCCCTCCCTCCCCCCACCCCCGACGAACAATATTGCTTATGGAGGAGGTTGTTGATGCCTAGAAGGGACAATATACCTAGCTACCTTCAAAAGGTCATACAATAATATTTGCTTAATAAGCAAACCAAGGGGCTGGCTGTGTTGATCCTATATACGTTAAAAAACTCCCGAGGGAATATTTTTTCAATTGGTACAGAATAATCGGAATACAGAATAATTGTTCTTGCATTTATTTTGGGTAAAAAAAATAAAATAATAATTAATTATTAAAATAAAAAGGTACAATAATGAAAATTTATTTATAATTGATAATTAAAATAATTAATAAAAAATAATAATAAAAAAATAACAATGAGATAATAATAATTAAAATTTTAATTAGGTAGAGCTTTGTTTGAAAAGGATAGAATTTGTTCAACAAGATTTTATTTTTAACATAAAACTTGAATCTCCAGTAACAAATTAAATAGGCCTAATATAATAAATTAGATATAAGGTGGCTAGGATAATTCGTGGTATATTGTAAAATACGCTAACAACTGAAGGAGGTAGAGAAAAAATTATTTTAACCTGAATTTGGGGAACTTGGTGAAATTAAATATTTAGGGCCGAAAGAAGTCTTATTTTTTTTCATTTTCGACTTTCCTCCACATTTTATTTAATAAATAAATAGTAACGAGGTAAAATTAAATGAATTTTAAGTGTTTTTAATTCTCATGTTTGCAGCGAATGAATACGGAAGGTAATTAAATATTAAATTAATTTAATTTCAAAAATAAATTAAAATAAATTTTTTATTAATAATTATTATCAAATAATAATTAATTATTAAAATAATAAAAAGGTACAATAATGAAAATGTATTAATTTATTTATAATGAAGTTTATAATTCCAGATGGCTTAAATAAAAAATGCCTGGACCCTAATATATATAAATTCATAAATAACGGTTATCGTAAATGTCTTATATGGCCCCTGAGCTGCCGAAAAAGACAGTGTGAATGTGTGTGTGAGTGAGAGTGTGAATGTTTTTTTATATAAAAAAAAAAAGTTTATAATTGATAATTAAAAAATAATAATAATTAAAATTTGTTCAACAAGATTTTCTTTTTAACATATAACTAGAATCTCCTGTAACAAGAGTAACAGTAATAAATTGAATCGTAAATAGTAAAACTAGGAGACAAAAAAAAAAATAACGATTTCTCTAAATTTTTAATTTCACCTTGTCGACTAATCGTCACCCATTATCTGAAATTTATTCTGATGGCGGTTCAGCATAAGTACGCACAGGATAATTTCTAGTAGGTGATATATTGTTCTAGTTATCTTACAAATAAAGGAGGTATATTGAAGATTGGTGATGAAACATCGACAAGAAATTAAATATTTCAGGTCAAAAGAAAGTCTTATTTTATTCATTTTCGGATTTCATGCACACTTTCTTTAATAAATAAACAAAAGTGTGTAAAAAATTTGAATCAAGTGTTTTTAGTTCTCATGTTGACAGCGAATGAATACGCAAATTAATTATTAAATTAAATAAATCTCAAAAATAAATTAAAATTTTTTCATTATTAATAAAATAATTAATTATTAAAAATAAAAAGGTTCAATAATAAAAATTAATTAATTTATAATGAAGTTTAAATCATTGATAAATTTTCATTTTTGCACCTTTTTTATTCTTAATAATTAATTATTATTCAATTTTAAAATTGTTAAGAACAGTTATAAAATTGTTTTAATTCACGCAGGAAGGTGAACTTGAATATGAAATAGTAATAATAAATGGTGCAAAAACAATTACACAAAATTAAACTTGTTTCATTTTAAGACTTTTCTTTTGGAAATTTTTGTTATATTTTTGTTGTGAAGAATTGTGTATGGAATGATAAATATCTGGAACAAATTTGAAATCATATCAAGCTTTTTCTCGTCGTCGGCGAGTGAACGACGACAGACTACGCTGCACAGAATCTCATCTTTTTTTCACCCCCTCTCTCGGACCATCGAGGGCCCTCCGGGTACAAAAACATATTCTAAGGTCCAACATCGATCACAAAAATATGTATTAGCCACAAATATGAAAAGGATATTTTTTTTTTTTTTTTTTATAAATATTTCCAGATATTCTCGCTCCTTTTTTTTTTATTAAATTATTAAAAAAAAAAAAATTCTAAGTTTCCAGTATCAAAAGGGATAAAGAAGATATTCAATAAATATTTGTTTTTATCTTTAGAGGTATTTATATAAAATTTAAAGGATTTCAAATCAAATGTCATTTGAAAATATGTCATTGTTTGAGATTTTGATGAAATATACGTTTTAAGGCACACGGATCTCGTAAATTGGTCTGTTTTAGAACAAAATATCTCAATAACCAAAGAGCTTGGAAGTTGAAATTTTATATTTAAGCAGGGGCTCTCTTGGGACGTGATACTATGCTTTTGAACAA
>JAKCPI010019730.1:0-16984 GCA_023213315.1 Euborellia annulipes
ACTTATTAAACAAAATAATTATTTTTTATCCCCGAAAAACATTACTGTCGAAAATACCAAGAAAATTTTCACACTTTTTTGGCTTGTTTGTATCTTTCTATTTTTTTTCTCTTCACTTTTCATTTATATTCAAATTCCAGAAGAAATGTTAATTTTGTTTGAATACTCTTATGACTGAGTCACGCGCATATTCTGATTTTAATGATCATTAAAATGCAGAGAGAGAAAAATTTCAATACCAGCTGACACTTTATGAAACAAAAAACTCGCGAACATAATTTATTTTTAATTAAGCTCAAAAAAGAAAATATCGATTTTAGGAACTTTAGAATTACGAGTATCAACTCTCTATTATTTTTCAAAGCAAACTTTTTTATACTATAACATATTGCCAGATAAATTAATTTCAAAAAATTTATATGACTATACTTTCTTTTACTTATCAAATCATTTAACTTCTTACTACACAGGGTGTTTTGTAATGCGCGATTATATTGGTCAAAATAAAAAATACTTTCTCTTTATATATTACATATATACATAGGTAAGAGAAAGTAAAAAGTTGCTTTAAACTCGTCCGTAATCGCTTCTTCCAACAAATAACCGCATTCTTCTAAATAATTTTTATTTCTCGAACGACTTGACCGATTGAGTTAATTTTTTTCCCCAATTTTACTACGAATTTCCAGCCAAAGTTAAACTCAATCGGTCAAGCCTTTTCAGAAATATAATTTATTATTGTAAGAAGGGTTTTTTGAGCCAGAACTGTTTTCTTTATAGTCAAACTGGACCTATAATAAAATTTGATTAAGTTAATTCTGATTTGGAAGTTTACTTCTTATTTAGAATAGCAAAATTGTGTATGACGCAGGATCGTGTTCCATTTGGATTTAAATCCGAAAATCAGATCTAAGATTTTCGGATCTGGTTCGAAATATTTTTTTTTTGTGGAAGAACTTGGGTCTGGATCGAAATCATTTTTGCTCTCTGGATCTAGGATCGGATCCTGGATTTTTGCGATCCTTTTCAAAAGATTGCCAATCCTTTAAAATTTTTTACTTTTCATTCAATTCATCCTAACGCCTAAAAATCTGGATCTGATTTTCGGATCGCGGATCTAGATTTGAGGATCAGAACAGCAATCCTTATTCCAAATTAGATCAGATTAGCGGGCCGGATCGCGGATCGCCGGATCGGACACAATCCTTTTCCAGCAGCCGGATCGGATTAGTGGATAGGGTCTTCCGAATCTCCCGGATCTGCGGATCAGATCGCCAATCATTTTTAAAGAATTTTGCCCATTCCTAGTATGAAGTTTATCAGAACTCAATTGTTGATTTGATTACATATTTGAAGATGGTCTTCTAAAATTACCGAAACTGCCTGAAATGTGCAGGCACATCTTATGAAAATAAAAATTGGCTGCTACTCCAAATAAGAAGTAAATTTCCAAATTAGAATTAATATTTTCTTTATTTGGACCCAAATAACCGTCTCCTGTATTATCTATCTCTTCTCGTGACAGAAATACCCTGCATATAAAAACTCTAGATGAAAGAATTTTAAATTTATTTGATCCATCTCTTTTTTTTAAACGTTTCGTTTGCAACTAATCATATCAACAGAATATTTTCCTTGATAAATTTTTTTTTTTTTATTTGTCAACGTTAAAATTTCTCTTCAAAGAAAAAGAAGGCGAAAAACTTTTGACACATTCCAGTGAAGAAAGCAAAAATCATCAATCTTATAAACTTTTATTAAAAAAGTTATGTAATCCCCGGAGTTCTTAACTTTATTTTTTTTTTAATCTAACCTAATTCTTAAATTAAATTTTTAAATTAATAACAAATTTCCCAAATGGGAAAATAAAATTTTGTGTTTCTGCTTTCAAGCCCATGATATAAAAATCTCTGATGATTCATTCGAGATGATTAGGGTCAAATTTATTGTCCCATCTTCAATCTAAGTGATTAATCTAGAATGTTAATTAATGAAGATAGGACAATAAATTTAAACAGAAACGACTCAAATGGAGTCACTAAGGGTTACACAAGGGTCAGAATTTTATCAGATAAACACTGATTCTTTTAATCTCTCCCCCAAAAGCTTCTCTATTTCATTGATTTTTAATAAACTTTTATATTTCTTTTTCATATAACGTGCGACCGGTAAAATTCGTGAAACAGATAAAACCAAAGTTTTAATTGGACCCTGTTATGCAATGGTGTGTCAAAGACCAAACATCTAGTTTTGAGAAAATCAACATTAAAGTTTTTTGTTTTTCATTGGATTAGGCTATATATAATTTTTCTTGTCAATTGTGCAGGTAACTAAATATAAATTTTTTTAGGCCATATTTCATAAAATTACTATTAATTATAGCATTTGAAACAATATTCCGTGCTTAACTCAATTTTGAATTTTTTTGGTCTTTGACACACCATTGCATAACAGGGTCCAATTGAGGAACCACATTTTCGTATAAAATAAAATAAATACAATTTGAAATGGCCAACTCAGGGGTGGCTGGCATATTTTATTTAACTATAAATAGCTTTTATATTTATTTGTAATAGTCTCTACCCAGCGGCGTAACTAGCCTTTGAGGGCCGAGGGGGCGAAGCTCAACTGGGGCGCCGTTTTTCGTTCAACCTTTTTTTTTGTAATTTCTCTCCAGATTTGTGATATAAAATGAATTTATTATGGAATTTCAAAAAAAAGCCGGAGATTGTCCCCCTTCCCCCCACCTGGATACGCTACTGCTCTACCTTACCTCCTGTTTATATATGTATAGAGCAATTGGGATATATAGTCAGATTGTGTGGCGTTTTCTTTCCACGGTAATTTGTCTAAATAAGGACATTCCTTCTCTTGAGTTCAAGAATTTCTACTTCTTTCATGATAAATTGTTTATATAAAAGAGGAACCAGCCGAAAAAATCCAAATAAATAAATTTTTCTGCTGTCGATATTTCGATGACAAATCAAAATTAAAATTTCAAATAATTCCGTTCAAGAGTGCGAGACCTGCTCTCGCAGTGTTAACTTGAGACGTTAACGTTGACTTGAGAGAAAAAAAATCTGGTGTGACTGTCGCACAGCACACAACTTTCTCTTACCTTCGGTAATCGAAAGTTGTGTTCTGTGCTTGTCACACCAGATTTTTTGTGTCGACATATATTTAGTTTCCGCCAATATATTAGAATTTAAGACGTCAAATTTATAAACATAGGAAAATATTTATATTTTGTTACCATGGCAACCATTTCTCCTATCTTCTCTATGAAGCACAAGAGTAAAGTGTGCTTCAAACAATTTTGAGAGCAAAACGAGAATATACATTTGAAAGAGCATCTAAAAAATAATTGATTTTTGAATTTTAATCAAAATCGTTAGAGCGAATTTTGAGAAAATCGAAAAAAACTGAAAAAGTACATCAGTAAAGTACTAGTACTCTTTGGCCGATTTTGATTAAAAGCTTATTTTTCCGGTCCCGGGGGTGTTTAACTTAAATATAAAATTTCAACCTCGTAGCTCAATTCCTTCATGCTTAAAATTGAACACACACACACACACACACAGACACACACACAGACACACAGACAGACAGACCATGTCGCGAAAACCACTTTTTTGGATACAGGGGACCTCAAAACGTAAAGATCCATCAAAATCTCGACATCGAATTTTTGACATGAAACCAATACTTTCTCTCTATATATATATTACATATATACATAGGTAAGAGAAAGTAATAAATAAGTTTTTTTATTTATTCAATTCAATGTTAAGGCGACTACACATGTATCTTCAAACTTGACAAGCATGCATGTGCAATCTTTTCGTACAAGCATGCACACATTTCCTTCGGCAACACACGCCACTAGCATGCTTGTGCAAGCAACAGCTTATACCGAAAATTAACCTAAAAATTAGCGAAACATTCGAAGATAACAAGAAATACTCACTTGCTTTAAACTTGTGAGACACAATAAATATTAATATATAAATATTTAATGAATTAATATAGATATATTAAATAAAATATCAAATGTCAAGACGTCTATAAAATGGCGGAGACTTTTGCTTGCGCAAATATGCTTGTGCATGATAAAAATCCAATCGAGCATTAAGCGGCTTGCACAATTAAAATGCTTGCGCACAATTCTCCTTCAGACACTACATTTTGCTTGTACAAAAAAGATTGCACGTGCATGCTTGTCAAGTTTGCCTTTACATTTATATTCATGGTTGGCCAAACACTAACTTCTAGGAATCGAACCCGAGATATTCAAACTCTCAGGGTGCTTCTCCCTGAACTAGGGACCTCTGGTCATCGTATTTATTTGATTATTTTTGGCTTATTCCTTATCTCCATAATAACGAAACAAATATTAACACACTTGGTTCTTATTTTCATAAGGCAAGATAAATTTGATTTCCAATAATGTCCAATGTGATTTAATTTGCAAGACATTTGAATTAACAATCCCGACCTGTCAACAAAGATCCCTCTCAACTTTACCGCTCGTTAATTTTTTATTTTACTTAGTATTTTTTTTTATCTTTGATATAAATAAATAAGCATTTCTCTCTCTGCGCTGTCACCTCAAAGTGGTGATATTTTTAAGAGAGAGAGAGAGATATGCATGCAGGCTAGAGACCATGAAAGGTTTCCGTTGTCATCATCCAATGAAATATTTATTACTTTCCGTGCCTTATGATAGAGAGCTTGATATTTATTTAAAGAGATAGCGAATGAAAACAAACATCCAGATAATGTTAGAGACTGCCACACACCATCTTTTATAGATAACCTAAAATAAAATATTAGAATCATATATATTTTTCATAAGGATAAATTATTCATTAAATATACAAAATTTTATTTTCCTTTTCTTTTCTTTTTTAGAATCCAAGGCGAAAAATAAAATAAAAGTCTATTTTTTGTCGACGTTTCGAGAGCCGATCGAATTCTTCATCAGGACAAAAATGATGTCAAGTTGTCAACTAATCTGACAAATTGACATCATTTTTGTCAACTAATCTGACAACTTGACATCATTTTTGTCAACTAATCTGACAACTTGACATCATTTTTGTCCTGATGAAGAGTTCGGCACTCGAAACGTCGACCAAAAAATAGACTTTTTTTATTTTTCGCCTTACCTGCCCGTATACTATATCCTCATATCATAATATCCAGCCACTATTATTTATTTATTTATTTATTGGGTCTCCTCCTGCCCTGATTCGGTCATGCCAGGACGATCTAGCAGAACGATAGTGTCTTGATGTGTTTGAATAATTTCGTTCGTCACAATTAGTAGGCTTATGCAATTAATTGATTTAAATAAATAAATTTTTATCGGACTGCCTGGGTTCGAACTCGCATCCATCAGCCTTATAGATTAACACCTCTAACATCTCATTCACGAGGATTTAAAATATTTTATTTAACGCACCTATTTTACATTCCATTTTATAAGTGTTACCTATTTAATCTAATGAATGATAGAAAGTGAGCTTAAGTAGTTTAATGCTACTTCATTTCCGTGCTTCTTTTATATCCTGGCTTTTTGAAGTGAATGTAATAAATAATAATACCACACACCTTCGCTTTTTTTAAAATTCATGCTCATTTTATTCATTTTTTATTCAAAAACGTAACCAAAATTTACATTTTAAATTGTGCTAATTTATTTATGCACCACTTAAAGAAAAAAATAATAGAAGCTATGAGCTTATTAAAATAAATAAATAAATATTATTCCTGAGTGATGATGTTAAATACATGCTCTAGCCAATCAGAAAGCGTATTTTACCGTCTGTCATTGGACCATTTTTATTTTATTTTATATAAGGTCTTTTTCGGCATCGAAGGCTATTTAGACCCTGTCTCTATTTATTTCAATTAGACCAATCCAATAGAAATAAATTTTCGTCCCTTGAGACGGGATGCGAACCCTTGAACCCTAGCACAAGAGGCAGAAACACCGATTTATGGTCCAAGGGCGATTGGACTATTTTGGTCGTTATTTAAAAAAAAAAAAAAATTTATTATTTCTATAGGAGAAATTCAAAATAGATAAGTTTCAATGATTTATATTTAAAATTAATTTTTCATCCGCTTTAATAAATTTATTGTTTCTATACGTATTTACCTACCATTCAGTAAATTTATTTTCAACGTTTGGTTTGAAATAATCTATTGCATGACAACTTATATGCGATTAAAGATTAATTTGAATTTTTATTTGCCAGATAGAATTGACATTCAATTAAAAATTTACATGATAAGCCCAGGGACCGAATCGCACCCCTTGGCTTGTAAGGTTATCAATATTGAGAATGTCATTATCTCCGACCATAATTTCTTTTTTTCGATAGGAGACAACTAAATTAAAATACCCTAAAAATAGTGGAACACTTTGTTTCTTCTTAAAAAGACCTGTTCTAATCTATCTTAATGAATACTGTAATTTATTAAACATTTAATATGAAATATCTTAAACATTTCTACGTAAACAAATTCATATAAATTTCATTAAATTCATTAAAATGATTTGTATTTGTGTTAAATTTACATGAAAATGTATAAAATATTTCATATTAAATGTTTATTAAATTAGAGTATCATGAAGGGAGATTAGAAAGAAGAAACAAAATGGTACGTTATTTTTGATACGCAGTGTATCTTTGTATCGGTTGCCTAAATATTTTTTTTTTACATTCATCATTGACCAGTCATTTATTAAGCCTAATAATTCACAATACTGAAATGCATTTTCCAAAAAAGGCTAGCTTATCCGTCCGTTTATATCAAATAGGGGTTGAACAATGGCCTGCTGGAGAGTGGAGCCTTGAGCTTAGGCAACCAAAATGCCTAGCTGTCGGAGTTGTTGTCTTTAAAGTAGCTTTTTCCCTTCAGTTGCATTAAAAAAAGATTATTTATTGGAATGAAGTTCTTTTACGTAGCTTACGGAATAAATATTTTCTTTTTACTTTCTCTTACCCATGTATATATGTAATATATATATATATAAGAGAAAGTATTGGATTCATGTCAAAAATTCGATGTCGAGATTTTGATGGATCTTCACGTTTTGAGGTCCCCTGAATCCAAAAAAGTGGTTTTCGCGACATGGTCTGTCTGTGGGTGTGTGTGTTCAATTTTAAGCATGAAGGAATTGAGCTACGAGGTTGAAATTTTATATTTAAGTTAAATACCTCCCGGGACCGGAAAAATAAGCTTTTAATCAAAATCGGCCAAAGAGTACTAGTACTTTACTGATGTACTTTTTCAGTTTTTTTCGATTTTCTCAAAATTTGCTGCAACGATTTTTTTTTAAATTCAAAAATCAATTATTTTTTAGATGCTCTTTAAAATGTATATTCTCATTTTGCGATTGAAATCTTCTGAAGACCACTTTACTCTTGTATTTCATAGGAAAGATAGTAGAAATGGTTGCCATGGTAACAAAATATAAATATTTTCCCATACTTATAAATTTTTCATCTGAATTCAAATGTTCCCTACTGTCCGGAACTAAATACATGTCGACACAAAAAATCTGGTGTGACAAGCACAGTACACAACTTTCGATTACCGAAGGTAAGAGAAAGTTGTGTGCTGTGCGACAGTCACACCAGATTTTTTAAATAATATTCATATTAAATTATATTCAAGTTGAAGAAACACTTGTAACGCCGACTGTACAGGCTTTCCTTGTCTCTATAAAAAAACTCAAAAATATTTCATATAAGTAGATTAGCAGACTCACTGTACAGTTTTTCTTCTTTATCTAATTCGACCTGACATTTTTTTTAATGAGATTTTAAAACTTTTTTGAACTTTGTTAATTAATTGTTTAGAACCGGCAGCTCTAATGCTAATTTATAATAAATGATCGAACTTTCTTCTTTTAATAATAAGAACAATTAATTCTTCAGGCCATCCGTTTGGGGTTATACAATCACTTGAATTACATTACTAAAAATAAAAATAATATTCCTCTTTTTGCTAGGCTTATAATTTTTCAATCTGTGAATCTGATTTCATTTAATGAAAGCGAAAAGGAAAAAGAGCTGAGCTGGCCTAAGTGAATGTGTGCGTGTGTCAATCTCTCTCTCTCTCTGAATGAAGTATCAGGAGCAAAACGAACCAAAGGTATCAGGACAAGCAGCCTCTCCTCTCCCTCACCTCTCCTCAAATTCAAGGCTTACAATTTAACGGCCTATTGACGGGCCACGTCCCTCTTTAAAAGCCGCTTTTCATTTTATGAATCCTCCTTTTTCACGGGGACTTATTATTATTTATTCATCTCTCTCTTTCATTTCAAGGTTTTCATCTTTTACTTCTAATTAAAAAAATCATATTAATTTTTATGATGTGCCGTAAAACCTGTCTAAAGCCTGATCATATGGGATCTTCGATTAATATTTCCTACTTTTGAAGGTCACTAATACATTGTCAAATTTAAATACAGTTAGGTTTTCTCATTTAAAATTTGTTGACGTTAAAAAAACTTCATTTCTTATATATTATCTGTTGGATATTTAAAAAAAGGGTAAATCACTTGACTATATTTAATTGAAACACATAGTAAAAGTAATTAGACATAACTCGAAACCCCAGGATTAGTTTCTTTTTACCCAATCATTTACAAACTAATCTTGCACAATTTTATCTGAAACTATAGTTAACTAATTCTAAAGGCGATGTGAATAAAAAAAAAAATGAATTTTTTAGAAAAAGGCTATATAAAAATAATAATTTAAATTTTTTGGGTAGCTAACTTCACTTCGTGACGTAATAATGCTCGTCCATTACATGACTTTCAATGCTCATTTCACTTTGCTCGTCCATCACGACTTTCAAAATAGCAAACGTTTTTACTGATTTGTGTATTTAAATAGTTTTTTTTTCTTAATTTTACTAATACTAAAGAAGCAGGCGGACCCGAGCCAGCTGGAGGAGGCCCCGCGTAGCCCCTCTGTCAAGACACGAAACCCGTCCAATACTTCTTATAATTAAGAAAAGGCGAGGGCTCCGCCTGCGGCGGGTGGCGCTGCTAGTATAAATATATTTTATTTTGTAGAATTCCAAATTATATATGCCTACTTATATTCCTAAATAAAATATTAATAACTTTACTACATAGAAAAGTTTTGTTTATTTTTCGTTTGGACAATTATTTTTCTTTATTCTGTAATAGTAGATTTATTTGGTATATTTATATATACCGTATTTGAGTAAATGCTTTTCTGTGTATCATCATTTTAAAAAGAATTTAGGGATGGCAGAGTCTTAATCAAGTGTGAGTTTTTGACTGGTTGCCTTACACTAGTTGATGTGTTCTTTTTACTTTCTCTTACCTATGTATATATGTAATATATATATAGAGAGAAAGTATTGGATTCATGTCAAAATTCGATGTCGAGATTTTGATGGATCTTCACGTTTTGAGGTCCCCTGAATCCAAAAAAGTGGTTTTCGCGACATGGTCTGTCTGTGTGTGTGGGTGGGTGGGTGTGTGTGTGTGTGGGTGTGTGTGTGTGTGTGTGTGGGTGTGTGTTCAATTTTAAGCATGAAGGAATTGAGCTACGAGGTTGAAATTGTATATTTAAGTTAAACATCCCCGGGACCGGAAAAATAAGCTTTTAATCAAAATCGGCCAAAGAGTACTAGTACTTTACTGATGTACTTTTTCAGTTTTTTTCGATTTTCTCAAAATTTGCTCCAACGATTTTTTTTTAAATTCAAAATCAATTATTTTTTAGATGCTCTTTTAAAATGTATATTCTCATTTTGCAATTGAAATCTTCTGAAGACCACTTTACTCTTTGTATTTCATAGGGAAGATAGGAGAAATGGTTGCCATGGTAACAAAATATAAATATTTTTCCATACTTATAAATTTTACATCTGAATTCAAATGTTCCGTACTGTCGGGAACTAAATATATGTCGACACAAAAATCTGGTGTGACAAGCACAGAACACAACTTTCGATTACCGAAGGTAAGAGAAAGTTGTGTGCTGTGCGCCAGTCACACCAGATTTTTTTAAGCCTTTCGGAATCTGAGGCCATATAGATTTTAAAGAATAACATGAATATTTAAAGACATATGATTTATTTATCCCAACTGATATTGATTTAAATAATTATTCTTCGGGCTGCCTCGGATCCTAACCTCTTAGCTTTGAGATTACCAATATGGGGATTTGTCTTTTAACCTCTCGACCACGGGAGCGGGATGTTGTTTCCCTTGATCACGTCTAAAGTGAAGTCGGTGATCTTTCTCATTATTGCTAATGAATTTAGATTTGATTTTGTTGTAGTTGTAGGGCAAATTTTAATTGAACCTTAGTTGTCTTGAGCTAACAACTCAACTTGGCGCCTCTTCAGTAATTAATTATATAGCTATGCTTGAAATTCTACTCTAATATATAATGGAGTATAATTTATATTAAATATTCGCAATGAAATTTTACACCTATTACTAGCTTTCCTTTTACGATAAGTAAACAAATAAAATTAGCACTGTTTCTCTAATTTTAACAAATTTTTTATCTAACATACCATTAATATTTTTTTTTTCTTAAATTAATTTTGATTAAATTTAACATAACGTGAATTGATAATGAGGTGAATAAATTTACACTCTTTAAAGTATTATTGTATATATTTAACTCTCTTATCGTCTGTTAATTTATTACAACTAATTTAAACTGCAATATTTATAGTCTGTTATCACTTTGTTTGTTTTTATCGTAATCTGGGTAATTTAATCCTATCTATTATGGAAAATTTTAACTGTAATTAATATGAACTTAGAGGCTTTCTTTTAATGAGGCCTGAATGTCGCTTCTTTGAGAGGAGCCCACCTTTCCCGAGGACGAAGAAAATTACGTAAAGAAATCCAACAAGGAAAAATGAAAAATATAATGAGATGATATTGCTAGATTGTGTTAATCAGAAGTTCGAAGAAAATATCGGCCTTGTTTTAATCCCATCATTTTGTTTGCATTTATTTCGGTCTCCAATTATATCAGATCATACAGAATATTCATATCAGTCAGTTGCTCATGTTTTGTGGATAGCGATCACGAGTTACCTAAGCTAAAGACGGCTACACACGTATCTGCAAACTTGACAAGCATGCACGTGCAATCTTTTTGTACAATCAAACTGTAGCGCCTGTAGGAGAATTTGGCACAAGCATATATGCGCAAGCAAAACTCTCCGCCATTTTAAAGACGTCTTGACACTTGATATTTATTTAATATTTATTAATTCATCTAAAAATTCAATTTAAATATTAATATTTATTGTTTCTCTGTTTAAGTATGTTGAGTATTTCTTGTTATCAATGTTATAAATAACCTTCCGAGTTTGACATTTTTAGGTTAATTTTCGGCATAAGCTGTTTCTTGCACAAGCATGCTTGTGCCAAAGGGAATTTGTGCATGCTGGTACAAAAAGATTGAACATGCATGCTTGTCAAGTGTGCAGTTACGTGTGTAGCCGCCTTAAAGCTGGGATTTCTCTCCTTTATGCCCCTATCGAGAGTCATGCGGTGCGACAGGCCTGCTTATTCAATTGAAAAGGCAGGATAGAACTGTTTGTTTACAAATATTCGTCTCGCTTCTCTAAAAATTTTAATATTCTGGCTCTAAATTGAGATCTTTTTTTTTTTGCACGGAGTGTTAATTAAGAAAATGCGCTTGGCCTAATATCAACAGAAACATTTATAAAAAAAAAAAGTAATAAGTACCTGAAATTATTTTCCCCTAATTTCTTCTAAAGAAAATTGTTATAAAAATTGCAAAAAAAAAGAAAATGAAAATAAAACCTTAGCCGAGTTGTAAACTATTAAACAATAAGGAAATACAAGTATGTTGAATGCTCCAAAGCTTTTAAACGGTTCTATCTTAATGTCTGCTTTTTATAGAAAGGTGTCTCTGGCCATTTTCAACCTAAAAATCTGGTATTAACAAGCACCACACCCAGTCAGAGAGACAAACCAACACTAATAATACATCCAATACTTTAGTATTAAAGAGCTAATTTTCGAAGAGAAATTTAATTAAAACAGGAATCTTAGGACATTTGCAATAACTCCAAAACTTTTGCTGCACTTCATGAATTATTAATTATATACTGTTTTTCATTGTGTGCAATTATTTTAGACGCTTTTAATCGAATCATCCACAGATCTTCTTATATATTTTTACTAAAATACCTACCTGCATTTAGTATCAATTTTGCTGCTATTGAGCGGAGCGTTGGACACGATCCCTCCAAAATGCCCTGTGCCTTTTTTTGGATCATTTACTCCCCGCTTGCTATTTGATAAATCAATACAGTAACTTGCTTCCAAATAAAAACTTCATTATTTGAAAAGAACGCGTACTTATTAGAATTTTACATTAAAAGAGGTCGATTTAATTCATAATTTATTAACAGCAAAAAAAGAAAGATTTTATAGTTAATTAGCTATAAATTTTTTATTGTTTTTATTGATTAAACTCTAATCAACATAAGGAAATACTTACATGAAACATGAGATACTAAACAATTACAAAATTAATCAGGTCTGTACTGGGTCGTTATAATTGTGTTATAATTTTTATAATTATATAAAAAACACACTTTTTTCCCATTCACAGTCTTTTCGGCAACTTAGGCCACATAAGACTTTTACGATATCCGTTATTTGTATAATAAATATATTTGGGTCCAAACATTCTTATTTAAGCCATTTGTATACCAAATGGCTTAAATAAAATCATCGGACTGCCTGGGATGCGAACCCTCGGCCCTTGGTATACAAGGTAGGCGCACTACCAACTACGCCAAGCCCGAGGGCAGTGTGTTATAATTGTGGGTGCCTAGTCAAGATCAGCCAATTTTTCCTTTTCTCAACTCTCTTTTTTTAAATACTCAGGTTTTCTAATAATTACTTTACATACTCTGAGAGGAAGTCTATCTTAATTTATCAGAGGGTATTTAAATTTGACTTTTTGCTTTCTCTTACCTATATGTAATAGTAGTAATAATATAGAGAGAATGTATGGCGATCCTCAAAAATTTGATATCGTGATTTTGATGGATATACACGTTTTGAAGTCCCTTGAGCCCAAAAAAGTGGGTCCCGCAAATGGCTTTGTATGTCTATGTGTAACGATTTTAAGCATGAAGGAATTGAGCTACGGGATTGAAATTTTATATTTAAGTACCCTCCCGGGCACTCAAAATAAACTTTTGAACAAAATCGGCTAATAAGTATTTGTACTTTACTGAAGTTCTTTTTCAGTTTTTTTCGAATTTCGCCAAATCTGCTATTAACAATTTTGATTAAAATTCAAAATCAATTTTTTAGAAGCTCTTTAAAAAGTAAATCAGAAAGATTTTTCGTGAAAGTTATTTGAAGTTTACTCTACTGATGTAGTATTTGAGATTGTTCAAATTCACTTTCCGGCTCTTCCTTCCATAGAACCAATGTTAAATCTCTATGGGGATTTGCATGTTGCATTCAAAAGGGGATTCCTTTGGAATTTTTTACACATTTTGAGAAATTTTTTCCAATTATGAAATTTTGTTTTTATTTAGGATTCTCTATTGTGTATAAAATATCCAAATATGAGATTAAAATTTTGAAAAATAACCATAGTTTATTTCAAGCAGTCAACATATAAAATGCAAGTTTGAAACTAAGGTGCTATGGGAAACTAAATATATCACGACGCCAAAAAACTGGAGTAACTAGCATAATACACAACTTTCTCTACCAGTCGCACCAAATTTTTTTAATTCCTTGCGTACAAGAAAGGCGAATAAAAATTTTGAGATCATATAAACGTCATTAAAAAGAAAATTCTTTATTCACTTCATTGATATACTTCATGCTATTTATCGTTTCTTGTTAAAATCGTGTACCAAATTTATTGACTTTAGTTAATTCTTCTTCATCTTTCCTAAGCGCATACAAATTATAATTAAAAAAAAATATTAATAACTTTATTATAAAATTACATAATTGTTCAAACGCCAATAAATTTTCAACGATTTCTGCTCAACTTGTTCTCTCCAAACAGCTTCTATATTTATAAAATTAATTTCTCTTTTTAGCATAATTAGACTTCAGGCAAGGAAAAAATAAACCTTAGGCGTAAATTAATAAAAATAACGAAATAAAACGGAAAAAATAAATGAGAAAGTTAAAATAAGATTAGTATATAATTAAATACATTTTTCTCATCAATAGTGGTTTATTTTAGTAGCAATTAATAATTATTAATTACCAACTAAAATAACTCACAATCAAGGATTATTCTCTAAGCATAAACATTAACTTTTAGGCTCTAACAGACAGAACGCGAATTGCGTCGCTTGGCGTTTTTTCAACGCCGCGAAAGGCCGCGAAATGTTGTATAAGGCAAGACTGTATCATCCCCGTCACACAGGGGGCGAACTTACGCGGCGTAAACGCCTCTTTCGCGCGACAGCTTTTTCGAGTTGTACAAAATTACAACTCCTTCGCGCGAACAGGCGAATCATCAAGATGAGTAATGAAATAAAAAAACTTATAGAGTTAAAAACACTTGTTTTTTCGCCTGTAACTAAATAAAAGTAAATAATAAAATATGTTTTTTCTTGGAAGCCAATCTATGATTAGTAAAAAGTCCGAATCGATGTAATTGAATAGTATTATCTTATTCTAATTTACAAGCCTCGAAAAATATTTAATCAAAGTTATCATTAATAAAATAAGATTTAAATAAAATCTAATTTTGCAATGATATTCTATTTCTTTCGTAATATAATACTTTATTTATCAAATATTTATAAATTCATTAAATAAAAGGTTGTTGAAACATATACACAATACCGGATCGTACGCCCAGATTACGCTTCCTGTGTGGCTTAGCAAAAACGCCTTTCGCCGCGAAATACGCGCGTAGCCTGAGCGACGCGAATTTCGCGTTCTGTCTGTTAGAGCCTTTAACATATGAAATCAGCGTTAATCATTTTAACACCTGCTTGCCTCAAATTATTATTCTGTCAGAAAAAACTTTAACACCAAAGCGTTTAGTCGAAACTGTTAAAAATTAATGTCATGTCTAGGGGGTGCCTTTAATTTTTTAACACCATATTTAATGAATCAAAATGGCCTCTTTAACCTAAAAAGTAAGCTATAATTTTGAGAGCTTTAAGATAAAAACAACATGTTAACTTCGCTGTTAAAACTTGGTTTAGATCAGCGTTTTCCAAACTGAGAGACGCGCCTCCATTGGGAGGCGCGGACTAGTCTAAGGGAGGCGCGAATATTGGCCACCAAGATCAATTTTCCAAATGATTGCTAGTTTTATAAATAAAATAATAAAATTTAGAAGATTCTGGGACGGAGATTTTAATTAAAATAATAAATATGAATAAATAAAAAAAAATATTTTTTATATTATTTAGTATTAAAAATTTATGTTTTTGTATTATTTTATTCAATGGGTGGGAGGGGGGGCGTCATACGATTAAATATTTTTAAGGGAGACGTAACATAAAGTTTGGAAACCACTGGCCTAAAGTAAGACTCATTCTAAAAAATTATACTATGTGTAAAACCCAAAGGCGGTTCCAGGGAAGTTTTTCAGGGTTTTAATTTTTTTTCTGACTAGACGCGAAGCTCGCCGAAGGCGATAGCATTGTTAATTATTTTATTTATTAAGATTGGATTTCAAATGGCTTAAATAAGAATGCCTGGACCCCAACATAAATATATTCTTAATAACGATTATCGTAAAAAGTCTTATATGGCCTAAGTTGCTGAAACGACTGTGTGTGTGAATGGAAAAAAAGTGTGAGTGTTAAAAAAAAAATTTGGATTAGGGGTTAAAAAATTGAAAAAAATATTTGTTTAATTTATTTTAGCTAAATCGAAGCCAAATAAATAGAAAACATTCAAAAAATAACGTTGATTATTATTTTGTTTAGGGGGATGAAGGGTTGATTATTTAAGAAAGTCCTTGGAATATTCCAAATCACTTGTTGACATTCTTTTCCAGTTATAAATAAAGTTAGATTAGAGAAAAAAAGTATTTTTTACTTTCCTTACCTATGTATATATGTAATATATATATAGAGAGAAAGTATTGGATTCATGTCAAAAATTCGATGTCGAGATTTTGATGGATCTTCACGTTTTGAGGTCCCCTGAATCCAAAAAAAGTGATTTTCGCGACATGGTCTGTCTGTGTGTGTGTGTGTGTGTGGGTGGGTGGGTGTGTGGGTGTGTGGGTGTGTGGGTGTGTGGGTGTGTCTGTGTTCAATTTTAAGCATGAAGGAATTGAGCTATGAGGCTGAAATTTTATATTTAAGTTAAACACCCTCCTGGACCGGAAAAATAAGCTTTTAATCAAAATCGGCCAAAGAGTACTAGTACTTTACTGATGTACTTTTTCAGTTTTTTTCGATTTTCTCAAAATTTGCTCCAACGATTTTTTTTAAAATTCAAAAATCAATTATTTTTTAGATGCTCTTTAAAATGTATATTCTCATTTTGTGATTGAAATCTTCTGAAGACCACTTTACTCTTTGTATTTCATAGGGAAGGATAGGAGAAATGGTTGCCATGGTAACAAAATATAAATATTTTCCCATACTTATAAATTTTACATCTGAATCCCAATGTTCCGTACTGTCGGGAACTAAATATATGTCGACACAAAAAATCTGGTGTGACAAGCACAGTACACAACTTTCGATTACCGAAGGTAAGAGAAAGTTGTGTGCTGTGCGCCAGTCACACCAGATTTTTTTACTTTTAATAAAAAGGGAATTGTTATTTTCATCTTTTTATTCCTATACAAAGAAAAACAAGTCTCTCTCTCTCTCTCTCGATCAGTCGAGTGCGTTGCCTGCTGGCAGGCGGCGAGCTCCTTTGCTCTTTAAAGTGAATCAACGTGAATAATTAATATAGTGT
>JAKCPI010019731.1:0-29096 GCA_023213315.1 Euborellia annulipes
ATTACTAAATAGTCAACTATTTTTGTCATCAATAGGCCTACGTCTTTAAAATTATGAACAATTATGAAAAACACAACTAGAGCACCTAATTAAGGTTTGTTTACTTTATATGAAGTATTATTTAGCAAAAGAGTAATAATATAATAAAAAAATCTGGTGTGACTGGCGCACAGCACACAACTTTCTCTTACCTTCGGTAATCGAAAGTTGTGTACTGTGCTTGTCACACCAGATTTTTTGTGTCGACATGTATTTAGTTCCCGGCAGTAGGGAATATTTGAATTCAGATGTAAAATTTATAAGTATGGGAAAATATTTATATTTTGTTACCATGGCAACCATTTCTCCTATCTTTCCTATGAAGCATAAGAGTAAAGTGTGCTTCAAACAATTTTGAGGGCAAAACGAGAATATACATTTGAAAGAGCATCTAAAAAATAATTGATTTTTGAATTTTAATCAAAATCGTTAGAGCGAATTTTGAGAAAATCGAAAAAAACTGAAAAAGTACATCAGTAAAGTACTAGTACTCTTTGGCCGATTTTGATTAAAAGCTTATTTTTCCGGTCCCGGGAGGTATTTAACTTAAATATAAAATTTCAACCTCCTAGCTCAATTCCTTCATGCTTAAAATTGAACATACACACACACACACACACACACACACACACACACACACACACACACACACACACACACACACACACACACACACACACACACACACACACACACACACACACACACACACACACACACACACACACACACACACCCCCACACACACACACACACACACAGACCATGTCGCGAAAACCACTTTTTTGGATTCAGGGGACCTCAAAACGTGAAGATCCATCAAAATCTCGACATCGAATTTTTTGACATGAATCCAATACTTTCTCTCTATATATATATATTACATATATACATAGGTAAGAGAAAGTAAAAATTGTAAAATTTCATTAACAAACATTTATTATGAGGCCTAATAGGTACTTAAAATTTTTGATTTCTATTTATTATTGATGAAATGTTATAGTTGGGGTATATACAGTACCTACATCTGTATTTGACATATTTCACTCCAATGAAAGATGTCAGAATTGCATCGTTGAGTTAATCTCTTCAAAGAGAGAATTCCAATCTCACTGATCATAGCGATTATGCTGATCAGTGGATCACTTAATCTTTTATTCTGAAATATAAAAAATAAAAACCAGTATTTGCAATACCAAATACTTAAAATAAAGTTTCACTTTAAAAAATTATTTTATATACAAAATACTTAGAATTCAGGTATTTGAAATACAAAATACAAATGTATTTCAAATACTGTATTTCAATTACAGTATTTGAAATAGTGCCCGGCCCTGGATTTATTGATGATATCGGAACAATAATAAGATTTCGTGAGAGACAAACACAGAACTTGTATTATTTAATGCCTTCTAGAATAATGAGCGCGGGTGGAATAAAAGTCTACTACTTGCGAATCAATTATTTTTGTCCTTTAGCGAGACCCAGTTTTTATTTATTACCTGTTAATGTTAAAAGGGTGTTTATTTTCTTTTAATTTAATTTAAACTTTATATCGTGTTTTATTTCGTGAATAAGGAGCTACTCTCCTTTAATGCATCTAATAAAATTAACAATAATTAAAATTTTGATGTGATAAAAATCATCATCATTTTAGAACATAGAAAGAAAAATCCTAATATGTTTCAAAATAGTTATTCTGATTCAATTCGACTATAAAATAAGAGAAATATTGAACCGACAGTTCCTGGTATTTTCATCATATACTGTAGCAAACATCACAAAAATACTAAGAATTATTAAATTCGTTTTTCAAATTTAAAAAAGTTCCTGAAACCTAAATTCGTTGGATATTCTAAACATCATAAATAAATTATTATTCAATTAAATATTCATTAAATATTACATTTTGAGAGAATACGAAATTGAATAAATTTATTAACAATTATAATTGCTAATATAATAATTAATAATCCAAGAAATGCCATTAACATAATTCACTTTTGGTTACGTCTCAGGTTACTATTTCAGATTAAATATTTCATATATAAGTAACGAAATTAATACCTGGAAAATAATTGATTTGAAAGATTAATATATTAATTAATACATGAACATCTTCTATATATACTTGATTTACAGTAAAATAAAAAAGAAGAAACTCTTCTATACAGACTTTAAAGCATTCTTCGAAAGGAGTAGGCTACACGCCGATGCTGAGGGAGTCCCTCCTCAAACTAGGACATCCTCCCGAGCATAGAAGAGGTTGAATAAAAAGGAGCCGGTTGGAACCAGAAATAAGGATTAGTTCACTAGCTAAAGACGAAAAGCAGGAGTTAGAGATAGGCATATACAGTATTTTATTTTCATAAGCTTTGAATTTTATATTATAAAAAATCTGGTGTGACTGGTCGCACAACACACAACTTTCTCTTATCTTCGGTAATCGAAAGTTGTGTTCTGTGCTTTTCACACCAAAATTTTTGTGTCGACATATATTTAGTTTCCGACAGTACGGTACATTCGAATTTCAAGAAGTACAATTTATAAGAATGAGAAAATATTTACATTTTGTTACCATGGCAACCATTTCTCCTATCTTTCCTCTGAATTCCAAGAGTAAAGTGGTCTTCAGAAGATTTCAATGGCAAAATAAAAATAAAAATATACATTTTAAAGTCCATCTAAAAAATAATTGATTTTTGAATTTTAATCAAAATCGTTTTGAGAATTTTGAGAAAATCGAATAAAACCGAAAAAAAATCAGTAAAGTACTAGTATTCCTTGGCTAATTTTGTTGAAAAACTTCGTGTCACTTCCTACGGGATTCAGGGACCTCAAAACGTGTATATCCATCAAAATCTCGACATCGAATTTTTGACATGAATCCATTACTTTCTCACTCTATATATTAGCATATTTTAAGGTAAGAGAAAGTAAATAGGGGGGGGGGGGGGGGAAAAAGAGAACGATTAAAGATCTTTATTTTAAAATTATTTTTTTTTCTGAAATTTTTTATAAATTATATAAATATAATATAAATTCGAATAATTAATTAAATATAATTTGGACTGATTTTTATTGCAAATTGTTTGCAAATCAACAGGAGTCAGGATTGATAAATATCGAGAATAAATCGCTCTCTAAACAATCATTCTCTTATCCGCAGATCTTTTTATAAGTGAGACATAAATCAAAATGGCCATCAAATTTATGATTTCATCGTGTAGAGCTATAAATGATAAAACGTGTACCTCATTCTTCTACAAAAAAATCCAAGTTACAAATTATATTTGATCTCTTGGACAAAAAAGTAAGTGACGATTATTTTTAAAATTTTAAAATCTGCGCCATAGTTTGCGAGTTCTAAGCAATTTAAAATTCAGAGTTTTTATTTTTTATAACTTATTTTAATTCGGGCTTAAGAAACGGCGAGACGAGGGGAAGAGGCGCCTGCACCTCCCCTCCAGGCATTATCGCCGGCGAGAGATGCTGCTATTTTTGGAAATAACATTTAATTCATTTCTAACAAATTTTAATATCTCCATCGCAAGTCTATATGAAGAAGTCATTCACTAGGCCCAGAGAGAAGAATCTAGTTTGTTGTTAAGTTACAACAAATAATGCTCTCTCTTAGATGGGAGAGACAAATAATTAATAGTATAAAACGACTAGTATTTATTTATGGGGTTTATACCGCTATTAATCATTCTCTTTTCATTATTCTCTCTATTTTAAAAAATAATTTTTTTTCTCTCTTAGAATGCAAAGGCCGCAACTCTATTTTTATTTTCTCTTACCTCTATATATGTTAATATATATAGAGAGAAAAGTATTGAGATTTTGATGGATATACATCTTTCCGAATTTATTTAAAAAAAACTCAATTTATTTTAAATCTCATCATAAGGCTTAATCATTAAGATAGGATAAAAAAATCGCCTACCTTGACTTTGATTTGATTTTCTTTTTTTTTTTTTTATTTGTTCATAAATGATAGGCATAAAATGGTTTAATTAAATCCTCCGGCCAAAATAACTTTATATTATTGAAATGCTCCTTAAAGAGGCTGCTGTTGCCTCTTCGATCTGATTTAAGAGACGAGTCTCCACTTCGAGAGACTATAAAGAGTAACAAGTACGTTTTATGGCCAAGCTTTTCTGTACGTTGTCGAGTGCCGATTTGTCTTCATGTTAATTAACAAATAGCAGCAAATACCGCTTTTAATTGGAAATGAAGCAACTTGTTCTTTTGAAAAGTCCAATCTCTCTTTTCTACACAAATTCAACTAAACTTTTCACCAATTTTAAACTTGGAACGAGCTTTTTTTTTCTTTTTATATATATAAATACTGAATTGAAGTAATTATATATTACAAGAAAATTCCGGTTTTTTAGAAATTTTATAAAGAAGGGGGGTGGGGAAAGTTAAAAAAAAAAAAATCGTTTATTCGTCTAGCAGTACAAACATACCGTAGTTTAAATAAAATTTCTGACAAGAACCCTTTGAAAAAACTTTTCATTCTAGAATTAATTAAGGGAGATTTTAAAAGACGGGAACTTTCCATTCGATCTTGAACACTTGAAAATATTTCTAAGAAATTGGATTTCAAAAAATTATTTAGAGATAGCACATAATGAACATTTGAGATGGATCATAAGCAAATATTATAATATTCTATAGAAATAATTTGAAAATCACTAATATGCTTTAAAAAAGAAGGCTAAACCTACTTTTTTTTTACTTTCTCTTAACTATGTATAAATGTAATATATATAGAGAGAAAGTATTGGATTCATGTCAAAAATTCGATGTCGAGATTTTGATGGATCTTCACGTTTTGAGGTCCCCTGAATCCAAAAAAGTGGTTTTCGCGACATGGTCTGTCTGTCTGTGTGTCTGTATGTGTGTGTGTGTGTGTGTGTGTGTGTTCACTTTTAAGCATGAAGGAATTGAGCTATGAGGTTGAAATTTGATATTTAAGTTAGGCACCTTCCGGGACCGGAAAAATAAGCTTTTAATCAAAATCGGCCAAAGAGTACTAGTACTTTACTGATGTACTTTTTCAGTTTTTTTCGATTTTCTCAAAATTTGCTCCAACGATTTTTTTTAAAATTCAAAAATCAATTATTTTTTAGATGCTCTTTAAAATGTATATTCTCATTTTGCAATTGAAATCTTCTGAAGACCACTTTACTCTTGTATTTCATAGGAAAGATAGTAGAAATGGTTGCCATGGTAACAAAATATAAATATTTTCCCATACTTATAGATTTTACATCTGAATTCCAATGTTCCGTACTGTCGGGAACTAAATATATGTCGACACAAAAAATCTGGTGTGACAAGCACAGTACACAACTTTCGATTACCGAAGGTAAGAGAAAGTTGTGTGCTGTGCGCCAGTCACACCAGATTTTTAGACTAATGACCTATCTAGAAAAAAAATCGAATTAAAAACTTATATTTAAAATGAACTCCAAGATAAATATTTGAAAAATAAAATACCAAAAGTAAAAAAAAAAATTTAATGTTTTTTTTTTTGTACTTGTGATCATAGGCATATCCAGAAATTTTTCACTTGCGCCCCTCTGAGAAATTGAAAGTATTTGCTTTTGAAAATGGATAGAGAGTGAGGGGATCTTCTTTTATAATCTTTCTTCAAGATCTCCTTCCAACGTGGGAGCAGCAGCTGTACCTGTAGATTCTAAGATACACATTTTTCGATTCCTTGCCGTACTGATTAATTTGAATCTAATTTCGTTTTAGATTAAAATTTTGTTAGATCTCTCTTTAATCATATTCTGGCTTCTTAACACTATTAAAATTATCAGAACCCCTGGCTAGAAGTTGACTGCTCTATTTAAGTCTCTACTATATTTTATCTATCTTCAAAGCTATCTATTTAACTGAAATTAGCAAGCTCTCTCTATTATTGACATGAATTTGGCACCGAAACATTATAAAAAAATAAAATGGAATATGCTTTTGATATTCCAAATAAATTTCAAAATGAATCATTTCATAAAAATCCGATTGGATATCGAATTGCAATTTACTCTTCAAAAGCCAACACTGTCGGATGCACTCTAATCTAATCTAATGTTATAATTATACTAATTTTTAAGTTTATGATTTTCAAATGGAATGAATATTTTCAATTCGCATTGATAAAACTTTTGGCTCTCTTGAGTTCTCTGATCCCGGGATTGACAGATTTTAATTAATTCAATTATAACAAGTTAATTAACAAAACTTATCGGAAAGCCATGTCGAATTTGGCAGGCTCCCAATTAAAAATCTGGTGTGACTAAGCACACACTTTTCTTACCCTTCGGTAGAGAAAGTTGGCACGTGTGGTCACACCAGATTTTTTGTGTCGAGATATATTTAGTTTCCGATAGCACCTTAGTTTCAAACTTGCATTTTAAATGTTGACTGCTTCAAATAAACTATGGTTATTTTTCAAAATTTTAATCTCATATTTGGACATTTTATACACAATATAGATTCGTAAATAAATACAAAATTTCATAAGAATTGGAAAAAAAATTTTAAATGCCTAAAAAGTTCCAAAGGGGACCCCTTTGAATCGAAATTAACATACAAATCCCTATAGGAAATTAACATTGTTCCTATGCGAAGATAAGGTGGAAAGGGAATTTAAAAAGAGTAGAGAGAGACGATAATGTTTGAAGTGAGAGAGAGACATATATGTTTTCTTTGAAACAATTAAAGACACAAATAAATTTAAAAAAAAATGGGAATTTAAATAATAATTGATTTTTAATCTAATAAAAAGAAAAAGATTTAAATTCCGTTACCATACCATTTCTATCTTTCCTATGAAGAACAAGAGTAAAGTGGTCTTCAGAAGATTTCAACGGCAAAATGAGAATATACATTTTAAAGAGCATCTTAAAAATAGTTGATTTATGAATTTTAAAAAAATCCTTGGAGGGAATTTTGAGAAAATCGAAAAAAACTGAAAAAGTACATCAGTAAAGTACTATACTTTTTGGCCGATTTTGTTCAAAAGCTTATTTTGAGATTCTTCAAAGGTACCTAAGTTAAATATAAAATTTCAATCCGGTAGCTCAATTCCTTCATGCTAAAAAAATGGTTCCACACATACAACACACAACACACACACACACACACACACAGACAATTTGGGACCCATTTTTGGACTCAGGGGACCTCAAAACATGTATATCCATCAAAATCTCGACATCGAATTTTTGACATGATCAATATTTCTCTCTATATATTTTATATAGGGGAGAAAGTAAAAATAAAAAAATATCTGATTTAAAAACAAATAAGGTTAATCCTAAATCTGTTCCTAAAAATAAAATGTAAAAAAAACCATTGATTAATAAAGGCATATGGGAGGATTAAAAAAAATAATAAAGGCATATTATCAAAATGGTAAAAAATTTAATAGAAACAAATTATTAAAATTTTAAATTTTATTCATATTTTGGTGCTTGGACATTCCGGTCTTCGTTAAAAAATAAAAATTTCTCTGAATAATGAAATAAATATATGTGTAGTCATAATGACCAAAGCAGCCGAAAAATGGCAAAATAGAATTTTTGTAGAGTAAAAAAAAAACAGCATCTAGTAATATATTTTTTTTTTATTAGTATTCCCTTCTTGCTGACGTTTCAGTCCTCACTAAGACCTTCTTCATAGCTATTAATCCATAAAAGAAACAACTCACAACAGTCTCAAAATACAAGGTCAAACTATTTTAAATTAAATGAATATTTATCCAGGAGGCTCGTGGCTAATCGGATAAGCTGCAGAGTTGTTATACAACGCGGATTCAAATCCCAATTGCCGTGAAAATTTTCAAACATTGTCAATGTCTCCTCCGTCTCTCTGTAATGGAAGTTGATTAAACTCTGTTGAGAGATAGGAAAATAAAAAAAAATAAATAAATAAAATTAGGACTATATTCATTTAAAAAAGATTTGATCTTGTATTATTAGACTGTTGTGTGTTTTTTGGTGTGTTAATACAGTAGTTCTTGAAGATGGTCCTAATGAGAACCGAAACGTGACAAGGAGAAAATAATAATAAAAAAAGAAATATCATTAGCTACTCTCCCTTACTAATATTATTATTTTTTTATTTGGTCCTTTATGTAGGCCATTAGGGATTTGGATACATTATATTTTATTACTACAATAATACAGATGGCTACCGGGTGGCGTTCAACTTCTCCCTTCTTTCACTCTTCCTATATATGATACTAATAAAATTATTATAAAAAAAATCCAAAATTAAAATAAGGCTTGAAAATTGAAATCATTCTCACCTTAAAGGACCTATATCGAATTTTGAAAATTTACAAAATACTAAAAGTATAAACAAATATTTATTTATATTTTCAGAGTTATGAAATTCAAACGTAAGCCGAAACGATGTAAAGTTAATGCTCCAGTATGAACCTAAAAATTCATTATTAAAGAGCGACTCAACTGAGATTAATAACTTTAAAAAAATATTATTTAGTCAGTAGCGTCATTTAAAAGAAATAAACCCCTCAGCCTAAATAACGCGACTGCTAATAACGGGTTTGAACATTGTAAATACGTGTATAAAATTAGAACACCTCATTGGTCTGTAAGACAATCCTACTGGGAAAGGGAGGATCTCTCTTCTCTGGAAGGAATGTTAAAGACCTCATTGATGCACTACTCACATAGAACATTCTCCTATACTTAGATTAAGTTGGATGAATTGATAGGTCTAGTTATCTAGCTAGATAGAGGAATAGATGCTCAAATGAAATGAAATGTATAAGCATTTAATTTACCCCTTCTGAGGAAAATATAAACAAAAAAACTTCATAACATAAATGTTGAGAATCTAGCCAAACATTTTTTATTTTTTAGTTTTTGCATATTTGCGAGAACAAAAAGTTCTCTATTGATTTATGAGATATATAGGCCTAATATTATAATCCATTAATTTTTTGCATATTACTTAATTGTAATATATTTCCTCAAGCCTTTGGGTCATGAATAGAAAAAAAGTCGCCATCATATGATTAATGAATTGTGCTCAGCGAATAATAGGTTCCGAATGACATTCTTATGGAGAAAACTAAATGTTTATATTTATATTTTAATTAAAAATACGCAACTTACGAAAAACCTTTTAATTTCTCTCTCCAAAACAAATCTCTAAACGATACTTTATTAGAATCGAATTATTTCATCCTTTTAAGATCTTATAACAAAAAATTAAAAATCTAGTAAACGAAATTTTATATCAAAAATATAATTGGGCGGGGACCTGACAACCGAGAAGAGCAACTGTCAGCACAATTATTGCGATTAAACTGTTGCCAAGCTTTGCGAAAACTCGGCATGGTGACCCAGAGCATTCAGCTTGTGGAACGTCTCTTGGTAGCCATAGATAGATACTATGTATTTAAAAATTTATTAAATTAAGAACCAGTGCCGTAGTTGATTTTTTGATCACTTCAATATGGTAATTGATAAAAATGCTCTGAAATATTTCAGAGCCTAAACCATGGGCGTACCCAGCGGGGGGCAGGGGGGCAGCTGCCTAGAAGCAAAAAAAAAAATTAAATGTTTATAAAGTGATGAAACGAAACAAAATTGGTGGATGGCGACGTGGAATGATTTTTTTTGTTAGGACTCGAGGGTTTTTAGGCCTTTAATTCGAAGGCTTCACCCCTCTATATAAAAAATAGCTATGTCACAATCTGAACGACCATGATCTGACCATGCCCCCCCCCTAGATTTGATCCTGGGTACGCCTAAGGCCTAAACCATAATTTTTTAAGAAATTTCGTTTTATTTACCATATATTCTCAATTATTATCTTGAAGGGACCGAGAAAGAAACTACTGATTCTTAAATTTAATTATATACTGATCTATACTAAAAAACTTTTAATAATTAAAAATTTAATAAATTCAAACCCCTAAATGGCCTCAGTAGGCGAAAAGGTTTTTTTTCTAAAGTATCTAATTATTGCAATTTATTCTCAAAATATAATCTTTTCTTCTACATACTTCAACATAAATAAATAAATTATATTTCTGGATTAATTTAATTGTGTTCAGATTGTATTTAATTTTTTCTCGGTAAAATTATTTCTATATAATAATACTTATCAGATATTTGTATAAACAAAGGCAAAGAGGGTTTTATATTTTCTTTTATTATATAGATATAATCCCAAGTGGAAAATAAACCTCTCCACGCTTTAGATCTTTAAAATGCGATTAAATTTTTCACAGGAAAAAATTAAATTTTTTTACCTTTAATTGCTTTGTTATCTATATTTAAAATCATCCCCAAAACAACAATTAACCATCCCCCTCTCATACTCTTTTACTTTAACGCGTTAATGCTTTCTATAAGCCATATTTTTTTTTCATATATCGATCATATCGTAAATCTTTACTGATATTTTCAAGTGTCATAAAAATTTCACTTTTTTTTAGAGGAAATTGTTTTTTTGTGTAAATTTAAATATTTAAAATATTCACCTAAAAATTCCATTTAATGCTTCATGTACCTCGGTATAGGAGGAGGGGATGATATAAAATTCAGAAATCGTTTAAATATTTTAGAGTCATTAAGGACATTAGAGAAACGCATTTAGAATCTATCATCCAAGACATTTTTATCTCTGATATTTATTGTCTTTTATAATTTTAATTTCAAAACTGTATTGCGAAGGGGGAGACTCATTTTATTTATATTTCACTTCTTTTTTTTTTAGTAGTTTGGCAAAAATTTAAGGTAACTTCAATCCACTTCACGGTATTGCTAATATCTCATATTTTATTTTTTAATTTTTTTTTAAACACTCACACTTTTTTCTCATTCACACTCACACTCACATTCACACAGTCTTTTCGACAACTTAGGCAAATTAAGACTTTGACCATAACCGTTATTATTTATAATATCTATTGGGGGTCCAGGCATTTCTATTTAAGCCACTTGGTATATTTTTTCATTTATTTATCTACTAATATATATTTTAATGTTTTATTATTTTGTGGAATATAAAAATAGATTTTCTTTAATTGCTTCTGAGAAACACGTCTTTCCCCAAACCCGTCTAGATTGTTAGAAAACCGGTTAGTGAGAAAATTAAAGAGAGCTTATCAGAGTAGTCAAAATAATCATAGATATTCAAATTGCCATTTAATAAACTATTAAATATATTTTTTTTTTCTTTTAATACACATATACTTATGTATATATCTTTTAATTAGAATAAAAAATAATTAATAATAATAACGAATAATATTGGCGGGATCCCTGGCGGTTTAAGCTAACAACAAGTTATAGGATTATGTTTAATTAAAATAAGAATATTTGCACAAATAGAATAAAAGGCGGTTCGTAAAAACTTTTGCTGTTTTCTTTCTTCGAAATCGAGCGGTGTAAATAGCCTTTGAGGCACGGCCTAAGACAGGGGAGGGAGGGGGCAGGGGTGCTATATCCCCGGGGCCCGGGCCCTTTGTGCTTCAACCTTAAAATTCTAATAAAAAATAATTTTCATAGTTAAAATTAAAAAAAAAAAAAATTTTTCTTGAAATTTTTTTTTCTGAGGGGGGCCCGGGCCCTTTAAGCTCAAAATCTACAAATTATAATTTAAAAAAATAATTTTATTGAAATTTAAATCCTGAGGGGCCCGGCCGGGCCCTTTAAGCTCAAAATCTAAACATAATTTAAAAAATCGTTTTCTTGAAATTTATATCCTGAGGGGTCCGGTGTATACATTTCTAAAAATTGGCGGCACAGTGGTTGGGAATCACTGGGGGTAAACATTAAAAGTATTTGTTCTAATAATTATATCGTAAAGCTCGAGATGATTTTTACTATATGAAAGGTTAATAATTCTGAATGAAACGAAACCAAAATTCGATCCATGGGCGGATTAAAGGGGGGGGGGGGGCGAGGGGGGCGATCCCCCCCCTCCCGAGAAGAAATTCAAAACGTTATAAAAACTAGTAATCTAAAGAAATTATGATTTCTGCTCTTTAATTTCAATTGAATTTGTTACCAATCAATTTAAATAAATAGGAAAGGGGTCTAGACAAACTTGCATTAATCCGCCCCTGATTCGATCCCAATTATTTTATTTCATCAATTTGAAAATCACAGCTTGAATATTAAGATGGGTATTGCGAGTTTGTTTGGTATCATCTTATAACAAACTTCTTGTTTATCGAAAATTCACCTTTTTTTTTCCTTAAAAATATAATTTCCCCATTATAAATGAAATTATTGAATGGTTAAATAAAAGGTAGAAAAATATCAAGGAAATTATTAATTTTAAGCATCTTGGAGAGATGTTGGCTTAGTGCCCTTCACCCCCCCCCCCCCATCCCTTTTCTTTCCTTTGAATGGGGAGGGATTCTATCCGTCCTTTTTCCTTCCTCACTTCTTACTTTTTCTTTAATTAAAAATTAATCTTTTCAGCTTTTAATCTAATCATTAATTTGTTTCTCTGCTTACTACCTTAAAGGATTTTAATCCATCCTTTAATTTTAATGAATTTATATTTTCATCTATTTTCAAATAATTATTTTCTCTTTTCTCCTTTTACCTGATTCTTTTTTTTTATACCATTTCAAAATGAAAAAGATTATACAAAGACAAAATATAAAGCATTTTAATAATAATTAGTCTGAATAAAAAATGAACGTACTTCAATATCTTTATGTATAGAAAAAATCTTTTTATAAAAATAACTCGACTTTTATAAAAGCCTTTTTTTTAACCAAAAGAGTGTACAATTTATATTTTTAAAATTGAAATAATTTAATTAATAATCTTATTCTTTGGAGCAGAGGCTTAGGGTTAGTTATTTGCTTCCAATCGTACAAATATTTATATTATATTGACTACCAAATGGTTTAAAATAAATAATAAAGACAGACTTATAAAAATATCAATTAAAAAATTTCGTTGATTTTTCTTTGTTTCTGGCTGTGACCGAGTTATTATTAGAATTAAAATTTGTCTTATTTTTTGACAATTTTCTTTTTTTTTCTATAAAAATTATTATTAATAGCTTTTTGAAGTTATTACATTTCATTTATTTTTGTCAGCTGTTGTTCAGTCCAGGTATGGTCCATTTCCGAAACTTCATTTAAAAGAAAAAAAAATTAAGCGAAAATAGCATAACTGAATTTTATTACATTCTCAATGAAAATAAAATCCCAGCTATATATTGTCTATACAGTAATTAGTAACTAAATCCATTAATGTGTTTGTAAAATCAAAATCTTACACTAAAATTGTAGATTTCTATCAACTTTTGGAGTAAATACGGAAGTAGTACTTTACCTAATAAGTTTTTTCAAAAGTTTCAATTTTTCAATTTTTTTTTTATCTAATTGTGATAAATTACTCTATTTTAAAAAGTTTTTATTCTTTGAAATTTTTTCAAAAACTGAATAGATTTTTAGTTATCGAAGGTAATTATTAAAATAATTTTTTTAATTGTTTGATATTTTTTTTTTTAAATTTGTTGAGTATAAAAAAATAACTTTTTTAAATTTAATAGGTTCTGAGAAAAGGCAGAAAAAAATCGAGAAAATTCGGGTTAAGCAAGGCTAAGAACTGCTGGACCGTGGATAGGTGACCCGCTGAGTGTTGAGTCTCTCACCTGCTGGAAGCCATTTTATTTAATTTCCCAAAAGTCAAATGATCTTAGAGGCCGAAATATAAATTGAAAATACAATTAACTTTAACACCCGACTCAGGAAGAAAAATAAATAAATTAGACCTCAATAATCAATCAAAAGTTAGAATATATTTATTTTCTTTATTAAAATAATTTTTTCATATTCATTTTTTTTTAAATTATTTAATTTGTTTTTTTCTTCTAATTTGATGAATAAAAAAAAAACAAAACAAATAGTTTTATTTTTATTTCTGTCTTTAATAGCTTCTTGGAAAAGATGACGTCACGCGTATTGTTTGGAATCCGGTTTTGTGCACCAAGGACCGTGACTCAGCATCTTTAAGCGACTCTCTCCATCTCACTCGCACTCATTACCTTCGCTCTCTTTCTACTTCAATGCTCCTTATAGACCACAATATTTGAATTTTTGCTTTTTCGAGGAGGGGGGCGCCTTTTAGGCCCCCTCCCCTCCCCCTTTAGGTTGTCCCCTCCGTGATATTTATACTAATTTTATGAAATTTGTTTGATTAAATTAAAGAGATTAATTTCATTTTAACAAAAGGGTCTATAGAATGGACACCAGGTGGCAGCACTTGCCGGCGGTGCCTTGTAATTATGTACACCATTTGCTTACAAGGCTGTCTGTCTTTCTAGTCCCTAAAGAAAAAAATAAATAAAAATTTTATTATCTAACAATTTTTATTATTTTTCCTTAGAGAGATTTAATTATTTAATTATTAGGCTTTAATTTTCATAAGGCAAGACAATCAACTCAATGCTATCCAATTGGCAAATTCTAGAATTTTTTGCGTCTTCTCTTTTGAGAAATTGCGGACCCACTCTCCATAACGTCCTCTATAAGACGGCAAAATTACGGGAAGTTGGTGACAGACGGACAGACGGACACTCCGCTATTATAAATATAGATTTTTCTTTCTCTTACCTCTATATATGTTAATATATATAGAGCAGCGGTTCCCAACCCGTGGGCCGCGGGCTGATTGAAACTAGGCCACGGACGTCTAACAATAAGAGAAGATAAAAATTATTAAAATAAAAAAAAATAAAATTTTTCAATTATTTATTTAAAAATTTTGTTTTAAGAGTACCTATCAAACGATTTTACTTAAACATACACGCATTCATTTATATATATATAGACCTATATGCGAAAATAATGTTACAAATTCATTTGTTTATATTTACATGTTTTTTATTTCAAAAACTATTCAGTTTTGGGAAAAATATCAAAGAATAAAAACATTTTAAAATTGAGTATTTTATCATAATATAACAAAGAAATTGAATATTTCAAAATTTTTGAAAAAACTTATTAGGCAAAGTACTACTTCCAAGTGACGTATTTACTTCAAAAGTTGATAGAAATCTACAATTTTAGTTTAAGGAGCACATACCAAATCTCATCGATCTAGCTGCTTTGGTTTTTAAGCAATCGTGTTCCACACACACACACATACGGACACACAGACATAATGCCCAAAATGGTATTTTTGGACTCAGGGAGGTCTAAAACGTGGAGAAACATCAAAATCTCGAAGTCGAATTTTTTTAAGATTACAATACTTTCTCTATACGAGAAAGTAAAAAAACTTCCTATTGTTTTTTGTTTGTTTCCAAAGATTAAAAGAACTATAAATTTGTTGGTTAGCTACTATGTGCGTCCGACCCTTTCAATTTCCGAAAAAAAAAAATAATAATAATTCGAAGTATAAAATAATTAATTTTATTTGGTTGCAGGAAGGTAGGCAGCCCAACAGTCTGCACACCAATTCTAGGCCTCAGTTCTTACGCAGAAATTCTTTCTCATATATAAATGTATAAAAACAACTCAAGTTCGCATTCCTCCCCTTTCAAACCGGCCTCACCATAAATTGACTGAGTTTTGGAAATTGGGAATTCATGTTGTCATTAAAAATCCTGTAACTAATTCAATGTTTCGATTATTTCTGTTTCAGGTGAGGTGGAACGTCTGATGCGCGAATATCACCAAAATCAGGAAATGGTTCGCAACATCGGTTCCCATTACTATCAAATCATCTATCCGGTCCAATTGCGGCATCACGAGAAGATGGGCATCTCCACCAGAGAGGTGGGCAAGGTAAATAAACAACTCTCTCTTCTTTAATCCCTTCTCTGAATAGAAATTATATCTATAATTATAACTCTTTCACATACACAGCTATACGCATTCAAAGGGATAAATAAATAAATTAATTACGACATTTTCTTTCACGAGTACGAGTTCTACCTATTTAATTTAATGACTATCTTTGACAAGAAAGGCGCTGCTTTCAATATAATTATTATTAAATACATTTATCTTTAAGATGAATTAAAAAAAAAGAATCTTAATTAAAAAGTTAAGCCACGTTCTTAAAAAAACTATCAATACTCTCATCAAGTTTTTGTTTTTATATTAAAAGAAAAGATACATAGTAAGAAAATCTTTCTTTTCTAATTATGAGTTTAATAAATTAAACAATTTTACTTTCTCTTACTTATATATAGTGAGAAAGTATTGGATTTATGTCAAAAATTCGAAGTCGAAGATTTTAATGGATACACACGTTTTAAGGTCCCTTGCGTCCGAAAAAGTGGTTTTTAAATTGTTTTTCTACCAGTACTTTACTGGCGTACTTTTTCAGTTTTTTTCGATTTTTTCAAAATTCGCTCTAACGATATTTTGATTAAAATTCAAAAATCAATTATGCTCTTTCAAATGTATATTCTCATTTTGCTCTCAAAATTGTTTGAAGCCTACTTTACTCTTGTACAGTGAGAGACAATATTAAGTCCTACCCTTGCATTTTCTACTTGTGATTATTTCATTGTTTTTAAAAAAATATTTAAATATTTCACAAAAAATCTGTTGGAACAAGCACAGAACACAACTTTTGATTACTGAAGTTGTGTGCTGTGCGACCAGTCACAACAGATTTTTTAAATTCTAAATCTCTATATCCTCTCTATATATAAATAAATTTAAAATTTTATCAATAAATGTCCTTCAATTTTCAATTTTCAAAAAATAAAACATGTTTGTTTGACTAATTAGCTTTCTTTTTAAGTTAGCCCTTACTCGGCGATATATATTTGAATCTTACCTTAATAAACGCAAATATAATTTTGTATAAAGCCGGATACTTTAAGCTAAGTGTCTCTCTAGAAGACTGTTTAACGACGCACTTAGGAGAACTTTATTATACACAGTATGGGACATATAGTTTAGGATGATTAAGGTACTTGGTGAAAAACAATAAATTTATCACAGGGGCTTGTATAAAATAAAACTTAACTATTAAGGGCTGTATAAAAAGAATTTCATTTTTAACCACCGGAAAATTTTATGTGATGATTTTTTAAAATTTCATTTATTTTATTGTAAACATGCCGACATATCCTGAAGGTGTTTAGTTAATTTTTATTATTAAAACCTGTTTTTGTATTTAATAAGAACTTTAAATATTGGTAATTTTGCATATGAAATTAGGATGTTTTATAATTAAATTTTTATTTGCATAATTCGTGTTAGATAAAAAACAAAAAGTTTGATTATTTTTTTTCTTGTTTAGACTCGGAAAAGGGATTAGTTTTAAAATACAAATGACCTTTTTGCTCTAATTATGAACCTTCTTAATTATTTCATTTATAGAGAAAGTTTTTTTTTTCTCTTTCTAGAATAAAATTTAAAGTCGAGATTGGCTTAATTAAGAAAAATATAGTTTTTTTTTTCATATTTAAAAGAGATGCAATTAAAGTTGCGAGTGCAATGAAATTTGCATCTAAAAAAAATGAAATTTAGAATTAATTAGTGATTAAATATAAAAAAACGACTTAACCCTTAATGCCCGCACTGTCAGGTATTTTGGATGTAGATTATGTCATATTATTAAGGCTATATCATTTTTGGTGGATTAACAATAGATCTCGGAAAATAAATAGTTCCCTCTCACGTCATTTTGCTATTTAGACCTTGGCCTCTAGATTTTATATTTTGTTACACATTATTGATATCTACTCTATAATTGTAGTTATAAAAGACATTTTTTACATTAATCATGGTTTATTTTAGTTAGTAATTAATAATACTAATTAATATTTTGCCCTCTGGCTTGGTGAAGTTAGTAGCGCGCCTGCCTTGTATACCAAGGGTCGCGGGTTCCCAGGCAGTCCTATTATTTTATTTAAGCGATTTGGATATCTTTTATTAATATCATTTGTTAGTAATTATTATAAAATTGCTGTAAAAGAATAAAATAATTTTTATTCCTCCGTTATATACGGAATATTCATGGACCCTTGAGATTCAGAGTTGAGAGCATCACGAGGTCTGGTCACGGAACTCAACAACAGGGTTACTGTATCACATCAGAGTTCTCTTGGGAGTTCAAGATGAATTTCACCCGGGTTTTTCATGACCTCAATTAGGAATGAACGAATAAATTTTATAATAAAATGAATAAATATTTTCTTTACTTTTAGGAAAAAAAATATAAAATTTTCAATCTCTCTCTTTCAAAAAAAAAAAAAAATCTAAGTTTAAGGGGCAACGGGAGTGAAGTGGTTACGCATGTTTTTCCCGCTAAGATTGCGTTGTGTGTCATAAAAAGTATGCCCAAATATCAAGCAATTCAAAAATTTGCCAAGAGATGTCAAAATGGTAGCTAATAATATTTAATGCATTTGGTTGATTTTCATTGATCTTTTAACAATAAATACTTTATAAATGTTTTTATATATTATGTATCTTTTATAAAAGCATAAAAATATATAAATATAGGCCAAAAGGAGATCACCTGTTAGACTAGCTTGCCATCTATTGCAAGAATGCTGAACTAATTTGACAGTTGATTTTTAAATAAATCATCTAAGCTTATTTTAAAAATTTCTTAATTAATATGTGATTAATAATAACAATAAATCCATTTTTAAATTTAAAAAAAATTAAAGATTATTGGGACAGATTGTTTTTTTGTATTTGCTTGATAACAAAAAAATTAATTACGATAATTTTTTAATAAGTCATTTAAAAAATTATAGCTCGATGTCCCAATAATCTCTTATGAATTTAATTCATTTAAAAAAAAAACCACTTTGAAAAATTTCTTATACCAGGGGTGTGCCTATGAAACCGACCTTTAGAGGTGCGCACATAAACACATATTTTATAAAAGTGAAAAAAGATATTTTATTCAAAGTAATTTCCTTCGTTAGCAATACAATTCTCCCATCTTTCAGGGAGCTTATGAATCCCTCTCCAAAAAAAACTCGTCTTCTTTCGAGGCAAACCATTCATCGAGCCATTTGGCAACATTTTCGTAATCTGTGAACTGCTGCTCCCTCAAAGCGTGACCCAAAGATGAAAACAAGTGATAGTCCGTTGGGGCCAAGTCTGGGGAATAAGCCGCATGTGTGAGAATTTCCCACCCAAACGTTTCAATGGTTTCTTTGGTTCGTTTTGCAGCGTGTGACGGAGCGTTGTCGTGCAACAAGATGACTTTGTGCTGCCTTTTTTGATATTCTGGTCTTCTTTGGCGTATAGCCTGGTTCAATTTCACCATTTGCTGTTGATAACGTTCCGTATTGACAGTTTCGCCAGGTTTCAGGAGTTCGTAATAGATAATTCCCTTCTGATCCCACCAAACACAAAGCATTGTCTTTCGTCCATATCGATTTGGTCTTGGAGTCGATGTTGATGGCTCACCTGGAGATACCCATGATGCTCGACGCTTAGGATTTTCAAAAAAGATCCATTTTTCATCTCCAGTAACAATTCGATGAAGAAATGACTTTCTTTTGTATCTGGCGAGCAGCATCTCACAAGTGGTTTTTCGGTTCTCTTGCTGCCTTTCGTTCAGTTCATGTGGAACCCATTTCCCGATCTTCTGGATCTTCCCCATAGCTTTCAGACGCTTGGAAATAGTTTCCCGAGTCACGTTTAACTGTTCTGCCAATTGTTGTTGTGTTTGAGTTGAATCTTCATTCAACAATTCTTGCAAATCGGTGTCATCAAACTTTTTGGGCGGTCGGCCACGTGCTTCGTTCTTAATGTCAAAATCTCCCCTCTTGAATTTTTTGAACCATTCTTTGCACTGTGTTTCACCAAGAGCATAGTCGCCAAAAGCTTCTACAAGCATTCGATGAGACTCCGCGGCCGTTTTTTTCAAATGATAGCAAAAAATCAACGCCGTCCGCAAATCACTTTGTTGAGGAACAAAGGTTGACATGTTTGACGTGGTGAAAAAAAAATGTTGGGAGTATGAAATTGGAATTTTTTTGAGTTCGAAACTTAGAACAGACATAAACCAAACAAACAAACTCAATAACTAGACTGTATAAGCGCGGCGAAAGCTCGGGATTGGTGACCCCGAGCAATCAGCGTGTGGAACGCCCCCCGGTTGCCATCGATACAATGTATATTAAAATTTATATAATAAATAAATAACCCCTAAATGGCCTCTGTAGCCGAAAAGGGTTTTTTTTAAAAAAAAAAAAAAAAAACTAGACTGTATAGTACCAAAACTGGCCGCCAGGATTTTTCAAAGTAAAAGGCGGTTTCATAGGCACACCCCTGGTAAGTAATAGTTTAGTTTTTTTTAAAGTACGTTTAGATGTCACTCCTGAACCCCCTTAAATACAATATAGAGCTTTGAAAATTTTGTAAATAAAAGAATATAGGTCCAATATTTAAGTAGGACAGAGAGATGGTGTGTTGCTGTTAGTAGTCCTAAGTAAATATTTATTATAAATCAATCTTAGTAAATCCTTAAAGGAAATAAATTTTTCATGGTTGCCTCATCCATTACCGAATCCGCTTTTGGGAATATTGTGTGGCTGGAACGTTTTAAAGGACAATTCGGTGTTTAGATTAATTAGAGAGATAGTGGATGAGACAAATATCTTAACGTGAATTAATGGCGACCTTAAGATCCGTTATCTTAAATTATTAGCCATTGATTTAGTAAAATCAACCGTATGAAGTGAACATTAACTAACAACAATAATTTAAAGGAGGCATTTTATCTCCATGTTTTTATATAACTCTATTTTTTCTCCTTCTTTATTCATTTTTTTTCGGCTAATTTCCGAATACTTCATTCAACCTTCCGGCTCTTATCGTAAACCATACATAAATTCTTGCAGGTAATCGATCATTTCGTGCTAGAATAAAAATTAATAAAAAACGATCTATCTCTTCTTTTTAAAATGATTTATGATGTATTTAATCGAAAAATTATGACAATTTTCTTTAACTTTGAAAATGTAATAATTAAAATTCAGTTCGAAAACCCCTTTTTCTCAATGCCATTTAATAAAAAAACTTTTCAAGTTGACTGTATTTATAAGCTCAATAAATGCAAAGAAAATTTAGATTACTTCTCAGATCGACCTTTTTTTCTTAAAAGAGGAACAGGAAAAGAAAAAGAGAGAGAGAGAGAGAGATGACGTTAGAATTAATTTTCATTTTTATTAAAATAAATTCTAGGACGGATTTAAAAAGTCCATTCCGTCTCTCACTATTCTTATTTTCTATGCTAATCTTTTTTCCCCCTGAGAATACAATGCCTAATAAGATTAAAGTGAATTACTTATGAAAATTAAAAATTTATTAAATAAAACAATTTTTCGAATCAAAAATGACAAAATAAAGTAAAAAGTATAATAAATTTAATAAATAATGGACCAAATATTTATATTTACGGTCTCCTTCGAAAGTAAAACAGTTGCTAAGTAGTATGAAAACAACTACAATATTAGAGCCCATTTTCAGAAAAGCAAAAAAAAAAAAAAAAAAACACTAGAAAAGTACATCACTAAAGTACTAGAACTCTTTAGTCGATTTTATTGAAATTTCTCGAGACGCTTACAAAATGGGTACTTAGCTTAATTATAAAATTGGATTATCGAGTGTTTTGCCGTTTTTGAATAATTCCCTTAACCCACATTTTGTGATATTTCACTTGAAATTCATTAAATTTATTGTGAAAAAATCCTAAATTCTATGAAAATTTATTCAAGTTAAAATAGCAAAATATTTACCTAAATTTCTATGAACCAGATTTTATTGTTTTTAAATGCCTGTTTTAGTGCTTTTCTCAAAATTGCCATTGAAGAGAGGATTTCCTTATTAGATTGAATTTTAGTCTTTTTCACAATAAATTTAATGAATTTCAAGTGAAATTTCAAAAATGAGGGATTACCAATAATAACTCAAAAACGACTAAACTCTCGATACTTAAATTTTATACTTAAGCCAAGTACTCATGTCGCATGCTTCTCGAGGATTTTCAACAAATTCGGCCAAAGAGTAGTAGTACTTTAATAGTTTTTTTTTCCAATTTTCTGAAATTAGGCTCTTAAGCGTGTGGTCATACCACATAGTTTTTGTATTTTTTTTGAAGACGCCCCTGGTTGTGAAATACATATCAAGTTTTATACCAATAAATTAAATTGGGTCAAGATATATTTTCTTTGACTGAAATTTGTCTACTGTGCCCCCTGAGCAGTTGTTATAATTGACACCTGCTCAGTCCTGAGGAAGGGGCGATTACCACCCGAATTGCGTTTTATTTCTCGTCCTGGCTGCCTACATAGATTCAATAATACTGCATATTGGGACATATTACTTATTAAAAGCTGGCCAAATGGACATTAGTCTAAGGCCATCCAAAATGAAAATCAAGCATATTACCTAGTGTTTTTAATTAATTTTTCCTCATTATAATGTTTCAACTAGAGCCAACGGTTATCACTTTAATATAGCCAAAAATATTACATCTCTCTTCTAGGAGGAATTTTTGCCACGGGCCCAATAAATTAATGGTAGATTAATACCTCTGAAATATATTCTTAAAGAAGAGGATAATTGTTATTATGCCGAATGACATTTATTATTATTTTTTTTTTTTTTGAAGTTAATATTCATTAAGTAAAATGCAATGACAAAAAAACATCTACTCCAAGAGGTGGTTGAAATCGTATTTTCATGGTAACTAGATTTGGCCCGAACATAAAAATAAAGTCTACGGATACATCGATTCCCAAAGCTTTTGTAATTTGAATGAAAATATCTTTATCCGGCATTAATGGAGGTCTGGCCATATAAGCAAAGCCCAGGTAATCGCCAAATTCCAAATGCCTATTCGCCTCAAATGCCTGGATAGGCTACTTTGTTTTTATTTTATTAAGCTCGGGAGTTTTATTAACATTTCGCTTAGTTTGATATTCTCTTCGTTGTTTTTCCTTCGAGAAAAATGGAGAAAAAAAAATGCGCTAAAGAAAATTGGGAAAATTAATTTATATATATATTTTTTTTTGCTACATCCTATAGCGAAAATATCTGTCATTTGATTTGATAAATATATTCCTTATTAATAAGAATATTTTTTAATATATTTTTTTTTAATAACCGAAATTCTTTTGATTATTTATTTCTTCGCTAAATCAGAAATTTCCTTTTACAAGAATTGATGAGTTTCTCTCTCATTTCTTGAATCAAGTTTTCATTATTATTCAATGAGAGAAATCTCAACTGGGTTATTGCTTTTAATATATTTTATCCATTTATCCTCCTTATCTTAATACTGAAAAGAGAAAAAAGTTAAATAAAATTTTCCAGACTCTTTTCCTGAGATAGTAATACCAATTGCTTAAGAAATTTTTTATGAATGCCTTCTTTTGTGTGGTATTTACTCGGACAGCGGAATAAATAAATAATCAAATTAAATTTTTTTATTAGAGTCAATGCAATTAAAATTATTAACATTTTTCGAGATTAAATATTAGTAACCCACCCCTCAGAGAAGGCAATGGCTAAGCTGAGGATTACTGAGCCCGAAGTCTCAACACGGCTCGGGTTCGAATCCAGCTTACAGGAAATAATTCAAACTTTCTGCCGAAGTCTCTAGGAAAGGGAAATAGCCCCACCGTGGTATCAGAAAGGGCCTAATTGGCCTAAGTGTGTTCCCTCTCTGGGAACGGCCACTTCAATTTAGAAGGTTACCGATCGCAACGTCAAAAAAATTTCACAAATACACTATAGGTATTCGAATATTTTTTGACAAATAATTACAAACAAATTAAAGAGGTAATGGACTAGAGAGAGAGAATAAATAAAATTAGTGAGAGCGTTATTTAACGAGGAGGAAAAAAAATTGCTAAATTTATGAATTTAGCATACTTTAATTATTACATTTAAAGTATAAAATCCATTTATCGTCATTATTAAATAATAAAAATTTAAATTTTATTTTAATTTGCCTCTGACCCATGGTTCAGTTTTACCTCTTTTTAGCAGAGGCTGGTGGTTTACTTCGCGTTCCAGGCGGATTCCAATTAATTGAAATAAATAAGAACCGGATCTAAATAGCCTCACATGGCGAAAAAGATCTTAAAAAAATAAATTTTTTTTTAGTTTATACATTCATTAAAAAATTCTCATATAGGCCTAACCCTTTTAATAATAAAATCCCTACAAAATAAATTCCATAAATTGTTATTTAACAAGTTCTAAATTGATTTTAATAATAAATTCCCATGGCTAATTAATTAAAAGGCTTGTTTAAGGTCCTACATAGGCGACCTTAGGACATTTATAATAAATTTGCATTTCATTATTAAGCCGTTAATAAAATACAATCATGTTATTTTAATGCGTGTTTCCTTGATATTAGATTTTATACTAGGCTTATATTACTTAAAAATTTTAATCTTAAATTATTTTCTTTGAGATTAAGAGATATCATTATTTAATAGACATAATAATAATAATATTTTATTTCAGGTGTTTTTTAAAGCCTTTTCGGCACTTTGCTCATAGACTTTAAAGATACTCATTTAAATACGATATCTTAGAGGGTCCAGGCACATTTATTTGTAGCATTTGTTATCCAAATGATTTAAATAAATATTCATCGGATTGCTTATTAAGAGAAAGTTGTGTGCGACCAGTCACACCAGATTTTTTTAAATACATTTTTGTATTATTAGGCAATGTTTGATTTTACATAACAGCTATGACTGATAAATTACAATTATTAAGCAATAAAATTTTCCCAGAAGATTGTCTTTGATAACCCTAAAATATTAAATTACTCCTAACATTTTAAAGTTTTAGTCGAGTTGTTTTCGGAATTCAGAGAATAGGAAAAGCATCCAAGTCTACCTAAATGGTCAAGAGTTCAAAGGAGGGAAGATATTTTAAAGTTCCTGGAAATTCGAGACCAACCGGACTATAATTGCTCATACTTGTTTAACTGATCGTTTCTGAGTGACTCGCCACTCATTAAAATTAATTTAATTAAATTTTAGATCAATTTCAAGAAAATTAACTCCAAATTGACCAAAACTAATTATAACTTAACCTAACTATTTTATATAATTTCGATAAAATTAATTAACTAAATCATTCGACCAGCATATTACAATTAATTTATAAGAATATGGATCAATAAATCACAGTACTCGCTTCGTTCAGCTACTTTTTTTTCCACAATCCTTCTCTTCAAATAAAACAAAGCTCTCTGTTGAAATTTTATAAATAAAAACAAAAACTCCAAATCCCTATTCACGGGTTTAATTCACGCTTTTTATTATTGTTCATTAAATTACCTTAGAAAGTGACATCTATTGAATTATAGGAATAATACTGCTAAATTTTATTTATTGCTCAAAGTTGATAAAAAAAAAAAAAAACTGATTAATGGAGAGAATATATAAACAATATAAAGCGCCTTTAGTGACCATTTTGGGGCCTCTGGCTCAACTTTATAGGCATATTGATAAATAATTCGTTTAAATGTCTTGACCACGTACTCTTGTTTTGGCTTTCTACGTTTCCATTAATACATCTTAAAGTATAATCTCTATCAGTTAATTAAACAGACTCTAACAATAGCGAGTATAGTTTGAGTAAAGAGCCCTTTGACTTGGAGAAAACCGAAGATGGAAATCATTGCAAACAACTCGAATTAACGTTGCTTTCTAGACCCCATTACGCTCGAGATACGGTGCTCTAATTTGGACCTAAATAAACTAGTTGTTTCAACCTATTAAGAATGCAAAAGCTTCAACTAATTCAAACTTCAGTTTGATCATAGAGCCTATTGGGGAAATTACAAATTTGTTTTTTGTTTTCAACTAAATTTAAAATAGCTGCCCACGGGGTGTGGTGTGGAGGTTGGCGTGCTAACCTCATACCACACACCCCGGGTGGGGTCCCGCCGGTCCGATGGATTTTTTTAATCCCTCTTGGTATCCAGATGGTTTAATTAAAAATCCTGGCCCCAAAATATTTTAAATTTATTAATAAAGGTTTTTTTTAATTTTTTTTTTGGCTGGGCGGGGCGGAAGAGAGGGTGGGGTGGGGGGGGGGGGGGGAGGATGATAAAAAGGGGGGGGGTTTTAAAAAAAAAAAAAAAAATAGCTAACCGGAGTAAAAATGATTAAAAATGATCGAGGGATCCACACGCCCGCAGCAGGTCTGCATAGTGAACCTTGAGGGACACACAGGGGCACGTCCACACCAGGGACACACATTTTTCTTCTGGTCACTTTCAATCAACTGTGTGTGTCCCTGGTGCGGGCGTGTGTATCCCTGTGTGTCCCTGGTGTGGACTTGTATATCCCTGTGTGTATCTCAAGGGGGGGCCAGGCATATTTACGGTATTTATACCATATTTTATTTGGTATCCAAATGATTAAAATAAATTCATCACCTATTTATATTTACAAATTTATTAATTTTTAAAAATCGTATTTTAGAGATGTGCAACCAAATATTGATGATAAAATTTAGAGGAATTGAAAATCATTTTGGGATTTTAAATTTTTATTCAGGCACTCGTGCAGCTTTGAAATTTTGCGAGGCCTGAGCCTCTATATGCATCGTCATCCCTAAATTCATCTTGTCAATGTCGAGGTGACTAAAAAAAAAAACTAAACGAATAAACAAGAAACACCTTTCGATCCAGGAGAAGGGTTTCTTCATTCATATTTCTCGAAATATTGATAACAGTAACAATACATCAAGCATAGATAATTAATAACAAAAACTTTTACTTTCTCTTACCTATGTGTATATGTAATATACCGTATATAGGCCTATATAGAGAGAAAGTATTGGAATCATGTCAAAAATTCGATGTGGAGATTTTGAAGGATATACCTAGTACACGTTTTGAGGTCCCCTGAATACAAAAAAAAAAAAAAAAAATGGTTTTCGTGACATTGTCTGTCTATATGTTTGTATGTGTGTCTGTGTTCAATTTTAAGCATGAAGGAAATGAGCTATGTGGCTGAAATTTTATATTTAAGTTAGGCACCCCCCTAGGGCGTGAAAATAAGCTTTTAATCAAAATCGGACAAAAAGTACTAGTACTTTACTGATGTATTTTTTCAGTTTTTTCGATTTTCTCAAAATTCTCTCCAAAGATTTTGATTAAAATTCAAAAATCAATTATTTTTTAGATGCTCTTTAAAATGTATATTCTTATTTTGCCATTGAAATCTTCTGAAGACCACTTTACTCTTGTATTTCATAGGGAAAATCGGAGGAAATGGTTGCCATGGTAACAAAATATATTTTCCCATACTTATAAATTTTACATCTGAATTCTAATGTTCCATACTGTCGGGAAGTAAATATATGTCGACACGAAAAATCTGGCGTGACAAGCACAGAACACAACTTTCGATTACGGTATCGAAGGTGAAAGAAAGTCGCGCTGTGCTACCGATACACCAGATTTTTTAGTCTTGTATGAAGAGCTATTATGATTTCTCAGATGTAAATTTGAAATAAAACTTAATCAATTTTAATCTTTCTACCAACTATTATAAAAAGCCCCTTTTTTTACTATCTATAAATATTCATAATTTTTTAAATTCTAATTTTATTAAGTAATTTAAATAGCTCTGACCTTTTTTTTTGTCGCATCTTCTAATCAATTTTCTGGTTAACATTAGTTAATTCCCGAAGTTTTTTTTTTTTTTTTTTGCACCCTTCATCTATATATATATAGATCTAAGTTGGAAGCGAATGTTGAGAGAAGAGATTTTCCAGGATGAATGATAAAATATTCACGCTATCCTCTTGAATTATTCCAACTTTTTACTCCCTAGTCACAATGGAATATTTTATTAGACTTTTAACATTCAATTTTAAAAATGATATAATATATTTTAATTAAAAAAAATAATTTGATTTGGAAAAGAAAAAAAATTCTTATTCTATTATCAGACTATATCTAAAAATAATTTATTAACTAATATTGATATTTTATACTACAGTTTATTAAATTTCTTAATTTCTTCTCAATCTAATGTAACGGAAATTACAAACATTCATATTAATATTATTTGGAAATCTTACCCGGATTCTCGTTTATTGTACCGACACAAACACCTCAAACCCAGCCAACTCACCCCTGTGAAGTTAAGCATTATTTCCTATCTCTCACCCCTCCTCAATCTAATGAGCTAACTCTTATTTCATGTTCCACCCGGTGCCGTGAGGTATAGCTCAGTATTTAAAGTAAATTCCTTTGTTTTTAATTAGATAATTAAGAAAGTTCAAACAATTTAAGACTAATTCTTTTCAAGACAATTTAAGAGAAAATACCTGTATTTATCGGTTTGAAAATTGCATCTGTTGGCGAAGAACCCCCCCCCCCCCCCACAGTGGGATATTGGGGATGCCAAAACTAATAATTGTCCTTCCCTCTCCCATTCCCCTCCATTCCCTTCTAACTCACTCCTAATTCTCACTAAGTACATTCAGGGGGTGAAATGACGGGGAAAATTTAAGTGGATTTCGACTTAATCTAAAGCCTCCAGCTTGGAATTCAGTTCACGATATCCAATCCATAAAAATGTATCAAACAAAAAAAAAAAAAAAAATTAAAATCGAGAGAAAGAAATTAAAATTAATTTTATGAAAAAGAGAATTCACAAAAATTTCAATTTTTTCCCTTGTTAGAAAAGCTTGTCTACTAGATGAATCTGTATCTGAATTAAAATAGAAAACCACTAGATTGAAATTAATAAGGAATGAGTCTAAATGGCCTTAGATGCCGAATAAGCCCCTCAAAAGAAAAATTAAAAAAAAAATACAATTTTCCCGAGTAAAAATTATTAAAAATGATCCACAAGGATACACACGGGCTCACCAATCTGCATAGTGAACCTTGAGTGACACATAGGAATATACACGTCCACACCAGAGTACAGAGGGATACTACACACGTCCGCACCAGGGACACTAATTTTTCTATGGTCACTTTCGATTTACTGTGTGTGTCCCTGGTGTGGGCGTGTGTATCCCTGTGAGTACCTCAAAG
>JAKCPI010019732.1:0-16006 GCA_023213315.1 Euborellia annulipes
ACCCTCGACCCTTGGTATCCAAGGCAGGGCGCGCTACCAACTGCGCCAAGCCCGAGGGCAAATTTCAGGATGTAATATTTTTTTTTTTTTTTCTTTTTAAAAACATTCACACTTTTTTCTCAATCACACTCACATTCACACAGTCCTTTCGGCAATTTAGGCCATTTATGACTTTGACGATAACCGTTATGAATATATATTATTTTATTTGGGGTCCAGGCATTCTTATTTAATCCATTTGGTATCCAAATGCCTTAAATAAAATCATCGGACTGCCTGGGGTCCGAACCCACGACGTTCGGTATACGAGGTTAGCACTCTAACCCCTACACCAAGCCCCGAGGGCGATGTAAAATTTATAAGCATGGGAAAATATTTATATTTTGTTACCATAGCAATAACCTCTCCTATCTTTCCGATCGAAGTGATCTTCAGTAGTTTTCAATGGCAAAATGAGAATATACATTTCAAACATCATCTAAAATATAATTGATTTTACTTTTTCTTACCCTATATATGAAATCCATAGAGAGAGAAAGTATTGCGATCATGTCAAAAATTCGATAAAGTCGAGATTTTTCTGAATTTTAATCCAAATCGTTGGAGAGAATTTTGGAGAAAGTTGGTAAAAAACTGAAAAAGCACATCAGTAAAATACTAGTTTTTGGCCGATTTTGTTTTAAAGCTTATTTTCACGCCCTAAGGTGGGTGGGGGTCTAACTTAAATATAAATTCCAACCTCGTAGCTCAAGAGTAAGCCTTGAGCTTAGGCAACCAAAATGCTTAGCAGTCGGATTTGTAGTCTTAAAAGTAGCTTTTCCCTTCAAAAAGATTATTTATTTTAAAAATATTGGTTTGGTTGACTAATTTTAAGTCTCCACTCTCGAGCTCTTCAGGCATTTGTGGTGTCGCCTCCTGTAGCTGAGAAAATTCACAGAATGAGTGGCCGAAACGTTGTAATTTTTACCAAATAAACCACAGTTAAACCGTAAAAACAAGTCTTTTATTATTGATAACAACTGTGAAGGGTTAAAAAAAAATTAAATTGGCTTTGGCCTTACATAGAGGCAAAGGTCGCGTTTCTTGTTCATTGTTCATTTCCAGTTGTTAGAGACAAGTATATAAGCTTTCTCAAATTTGGCCAAAATATATCTAATTTAATTAATTGTTTAATTTTGTACAGTTTATATATTCGTAGATATATTTTGGAATATTTTATTTCGAGTAATATAGAATTTCATAAAAATCAGAGCCCTTTGTCTCCAAATGCCCCCTGCCTCCCCAACGCCAATGCAGAAAGGACCTAGAAAATATAATATTTAAGTAGAAGAAATTGGATGGCTGAGTGGTATTTATTAGGATTAGGTATATGTGGGCAGCCAGCAAGTGAATAAAAAAACAAACTATTTTATTATCGTCGACGTTTCGGAATCCCATCTTCAGGGCGATTAAGAAACATTAACATTTTATCGTCCTGAAGATGGGATCGATGTGATTTCGAAACGTCGACGATAATTAAATAAAGTTTTTTTTTTTTAATAAGTTTTCTCTTATTATGCAGAGAATAAATTAAAATTATAATTTTTTCTAATATTTCGGATAAATAATATCAGATGTTCAATGTCCCATCTATTGCAATAGTATTGAGAATAAAGCCCGGAAGTTAGGCAGCCCACAATGGCAGCTGGTCTGTCCAAGAAATATCTTTTACAAAGCAGAAAATAGGGCGATCGGCCTTTATTACCATAAAAATTTATCCTTTTTAATATATTAGTGAACGTGTAACATTTGGGCTGCCTAACTGCCGGGCTTTATTCTCAATTTTAATATCTCAATTTAATATCTATTGCAATAGATGGTTCATTTTGTGAAACCCCCCTCTGTCTCGATGTTCCTCGTAATTACTGCCACTGTTAAATTATTTTGTATTTTACATGACATATTTTTCTTTTTCAGATCATTGCCGGAATTAAAACCAAACGTTTCCTCAGTAATCCGAGAGGCGTCTTGACATTGCTACTCGACTCCGACTCCTTGACATCAACGAGTTTGTGAGTAGATATTTAATATCTATATTTATTCATTTTAAAATAATGAAATAAAGACTTTGGTGATAATTATCGCCCCCTCTGACAGCGGGTTATAAAATGGTATGGATTCTCCTTCTTTAATCAATTTTATTAATTAAGAATTAAATATATACAGGCGGAGTTCAAAAGCCTTCTCCATCTGGGTCACCCATCCAGATGTTGAATGTTGCTAGTTGACAATGATCTTGGTGACTATGGTAATTTCTTCTTGCTGGGCTCGCCGGTGTATTTTGACTTATTGATTAGTTTGTTTGATTATTAAATAATTCATTTAAGATTTTTTTTTAAGATCCGAACCCGCGACCCTTTGAGACTATAAAAATTTGTTATTTACCTCTAACTTTCACACACGAGGGGGGGGAGTTAGTACAGTGCAATTAGCTCCAAAAACGGACAAACCCCAACATCCAAAAAAAAATTTCCCTCCAACGCCAAATCGTTCTATTTCCTCCTCGTAGTATGTAATTAAAAGTTACACTATTTTGAGCGTCAGGTTATTGCGGTAGGGGGAGTGGAATGATGGTTTCTTCGCTAACATCTCGAAAACTATGCGGTTTCAGGCAAAATTCATCAGTTCAAAAATAATCTTTAAATTAAATTACAAACAAAAATGGACTAGTACATAATCACGCTAAAGTGAACGGTTCAGAAGATATAGAGGGTACAATTTTTTTTTTTGGATGTTAGGGTTAAATAAAATTATTAATAAAAAAATCTGGTGTGACTGGCGCACATCACGACTTCTCTTACCTCTTCGGTAATCGAAAGTTGTGTTCTGTGCTTGTCACACCAGATTTTTTGTGTCGACATGTATTTAGTTTCCGGACCATAGGGTACGATTGAATTCAAGATGTAAAATTTATAAGTATGGGAAAATATTTATATTTTGTTTCCATGGCAACCATTTCTCCTATCTTTTTCTGTGGAGTACAAGAGTAAAGTGGTCTTCAGAAGATTTCAATCACAAAATGAGAATATACATTTTATAGAGAATCTAAAAAATAATTTGATTTTTGAATCTTAAAAAAATCGTTGGAGCGAATTTTGAGAAAATCCGAAAAAAAAACTGAAAAAGTACATCAGTAAAAAGTACTTTCAGTACTTTTGGTCGATTTTGTTCAAAAGCTTCGTGTCACGTCCCATGGGGGTGCCTAACTTAAATATAAAATTTAACTTCCTAGCTCTTTTTGTTCTTGAGCATATTTTGTTCACAGACACACACACAGACAGACAGACAGACAGACAGACCATGTCGCGAAAACCACTTTTTCGGATTCAGGGGACCTGCAAAACGTGTATATCCATCAAAATCTCGACATCGAATTTTTGACATGAAACCCAATACTTTCTCTCTCTATATATATTAACAAAATCTGGTGTGACTGGCGCACAGCACACAACTTTCTCTTACCTTCGGTAATCGAAAGTTGTGTTCTGTGCTTGTCACACCAGATTTTTGTGTCGACATATATTTAGTTCCCGACAGTAGGGAACATTTGAATTCAGATGTAAAATGTATAAGAATGGGAAAATATTTATATTTTGTTACCATGGCAACCATTTCTCCTAACTTTTCTATGGAGTACAAGAGTAAAGTGGTCTTCAGAAGATTTCAATTGCAAAATGAGAATATACATTTGAAAGAGCATCTAAAAAATAATTGATTTTTGAATTTTAAAAAAAATCGTTGGAGCAAATTTTGAGAAAATCGAAAAAAACTGAAAAAGTACATCAGTAAAGTACTAGTACTCTTTGGCCGATTTTGATTAAAAGCTTATTTTTCCGGTCCCGGGGGTGTTTAACTTAAATATAAAATTTCAACCTCGTAGCTCAATTCCTTCATCCTTAAAATTGAACACACACCCACCCACACACCCACACACCCACCCACCCACCCACCCACCCACCCCACCCACCCACAGACAGACCATGTCGCGAAAACCACTTTTTTTGGATTCAGGGGACCTCAAAACTGTGAAGATCCATCAAAATCTCGACATCGAATTTTTGACATGAATCCAATACTTTCTCTCTATATATATATTACATATATACATAGGTAAGAGAAAGTAATATATATAGAGGTAAAGAGAAGTAAAAATGGAATTAATTTTTACTTCCCACTCCCAGGAATAATTTAAATAATTAAGAGTTTTGATCCTGGGTTTTACTTGTTTGAAATAAACTTGATTTCAATAGAAGTTGAACTGATTTAATTAAGATTTTATTGTAAACTGAAGAAGAAGCCTTAATTTATAAATAACGATAATTTAAAAAAAATCTTTAATTTGTTCTTTTTTTATTTCTTCTCAAAGTTTATAAGCGTATTTCGTATTGAAGTAAACAAATTTTTTGTTTTTCTCTGATAAGTTGAATTTAATTAAGCTCCAACAATTTTGTTTATTTTACAACTTGTTTATTAAAACTAACAGGAAAACAGAGACTGGAGTTTTAACGAATTGCAAGGATTAAAAAATAAAAGGGTCGTCTCCTGTTGTAAAATGAGATTTTTTTTTTATCTTCACAAAATGAGGAAGGGACTCACTCAATTCCAACAAATGAAAAATTTTAATTTTTAGTTTAATATAAGATATAGCTATAGGAAGAAATTTCATTAAAAAAAAAATAAAACGATTCTATAGTGGCCTCATTAAATATTTGCTTCTCAGGTTAAAAAATCATGGTAGAAAATCTTTCTGTTTTAGAGAGAGAATTATTTGGCATGGGATGAATGAAATATGCATGATTGGTCAAGAATGAGTTAGTTGCCAAAGTTAACTTTCGGAAAAAAGCTCAACAATTATAAACTCCTAAACCGAAACGTCATTTCTAAGAGGCATGGATCAATAAAAAAATCATCACTACATGAACCTAAACTTTATCGCCTGAATTACATAAAAAGTGTATAATTATTTTTCTGATCTGGATAATTTATTTTAAAAATTGAAAAATGTCACAATTCAAAAATGCGAAGTAGAGTCCCGGTAATCCGAACCTCGCTAATCCGAACTTCCGGTTAATCCGAACTCTTTTTGCGTACGATTTTTTTTTTTTAATAACCGCGTTCACACATCACGCAAATTAATGAGTTTCTTTTTCTCTTAATTAAACGTAAAAAAATATTATAAAATATTTATTTAGAGTTTAATATCACCGACAAGTTGCACGGTTTACAACGTTATAAATACGACTTTATTATCAAAATTAACTAATTCAAGCTTACAATTCCGGTTAATCCGAACTTCCCGATAATCCGAACGACCCTCGGTCCCAATTACTTCGGATTAACGGGACTCTACTGTATTATAAAAATCTGGTGTGACTGGTCGCACCATTATGGTAACATTTTGAATTCAATTTTTTAAACACTCACACTTTTTTTTTCATTCACACTGTCTTTTCGGCAACTTAGGCCATTTAAGACTTTAAACGATACTCGTTATTTGTAAATATCTTTATTGGGGGTCCAGGCATTCTTATTTAAGCCATTTGGTATCCAATTGGCTTAAATAAAATCATCGGACTGCCTGTGGTCCGAACCCGCGACGTTCGGTATAGGAGGTTAGCACGCTAACCCCTACACCAAGCCCCGAGGGCTCCCTCTTTAGTTGAAAGACTAAACTCAAAAATTCGTTCTTGAGATTTTGCGGGACCACTTTTTTGGACTTTTAAGACCCCAAGCTACTTGAATTTCATAAGTAAAAAAAATTTAAAAAAGTCAATTAATTCAAAATTTCTCCACATTTCAAATGTTGAGTGCTTGAAATAAAACTATGGCAATTTTTCAAAATATTAATCTCGTATTATATTTTATACACAATAGAGAATCTTAAATAAATACCCAATTTCATAATAATTGGAAATTTTTATGTGTAAAAAATTCCTAAGGGGAGGACCCCCTTTTAGAACGAAATTAACACGCAAATCCTCATATGGGGATTTAACATTGGCTCTATGGAAAGAAAAGCCGGAAAATGAATTTGAAATACTACATCAGTAAAGTGTACTTCAAACAATTTTAACAACAAATTTCACTGATATACTTTTTAAACAGCTTGATTTTTGAATTTTAATCAAAATCATTGGAATGAATTTTGAGAAAATCGAAAAAAACTGAAAAAGTCCGTCAGTAAAGTACTAGTACTCTTTGGCCGGTTTTGTTTAAAAGCTTATTTTTATGCCTCAGGGGGATACAGCCAATACTATCATATATAAGTAAAAAATAAGATAGCAAACAATTAGTAAGGAATTTTTTACTTTCTCTTACCTATGTACTGTATATGTTAATATACTTATATAGAGAGAGAAAGTATTGGATTCATGTCAAAAATTCGATGTCGAGATTTTGATGGATCTTCACGTTTTGAGGTCCCCTGAATCCAAAAAAGTGGTTTTCGCGACATGGTCTGTCTGTGTGTGTGTGTGTGTGTGTGTGTCTGTGAACAAAATATCTCAAGAACGAAAAGAGTTAGGAGGTTGAAATTTTATATTTAAGTTAGCACCCCCATGGGACGTGACACGAAGCTTTTGAACAAAATCGACCAAAGAGTACTAGTACTTTACTGATGCACTTTTTCAGTTTTTTTCGATTTTCTCAAAATTTGCTCCAACGATTTTTTTTTTAATTCAAAAATCAATTATTTTTTAGATTCTCTTTAAAATGTATATTCTCATTTTGTGATTGAAATCTTCTGAAGACCACTTTACTCTTGTTCTCCATAGAAAAGATAGGAGAAATGGTTGCCATGGTAACAAAATATAAATATTTTGTCATACTTATAAATTTTACATCTTGAAAATCGAATGTACCGTACTGTCGGAAACTAAATACATGTCGACACAAAAATCGGTGTGACAAGCACAGTACACAACATTCGATTACCGAAGGTAAGAGAAAGTTGTGTGCTGTGCGCCAGTCACACCAGATTTTTTTTTATTTAAGTTCATGATTCTCTTTGAATTTAGCAGTTGGGACTTAGTGAGGGAATGATTATTAGGGAACGTTCTTGGATTTATCCTTTCTGCTTATATCATATAAGAAACAAATTTGTTTCATAATTTGGTACATCTAGTACAGTAGTTTTTATAAAAAAAAAAGAAATTTCATAATTGACAAACCTGCTCTGAGGAAATCATTAACGGACATCGATTTCGATTTTTTTTTTTTGAGAATGAGCCTTATATAGGTAATAGAAAGTCAAAATTGTGAATCAATTAAAAAGAATTTTTTCTTATTTAATTTTCAAATCTAAAAAAAAAAACGTTTAAAAACAAATTATTTGTTACCTCTTTTGGTTGATGGAATTGAATATGAAGTCGTATTAAAAAACAAAAACAAAAAAACTTATGATTCGCGCACGCACGTAAATACAAAATGCCGACAACTAAACTGAACGAAGAGAGAGAATAGTCACCAAATGGGACCTCCGGTCTCCCACCTAGCCAAGCAGTGCCTGTGGCTCATTCATTAACAACGGCCTTGCCATTGTTCTCATTGCGTCATTCAGGAATTTAAAACATAAAAATCAAACCTACGGAGTAGATATCATAGAAAATAATAATTGAATTAAAAAATAGCATTGTGTGGTTTTATGAAACCACGATGCAAGTGAAATTTTTTTTCGGATCGTAGGCATTTTAACTGAAAATTTTCAGAAAATTATTCATTTAAGGGTATTAAAATCGCGTTTATAATCTTAACTTAATAATTGGAAAATGGGAAATCAATAGACGCATGTTAAAAACTGAGAACAATATTTATTTAGTATTTGAATCATTTTAAATTATTTTAAAAATTATATTTTATCAATTTAAAAATTGAATAATTAAATCTCACAATTATCATACTATATTATAATTGCCTAAGACCGTGTCCGATGTGTGAAACAACCAATCAGGCCTCAGGGATAGCGCCATGGTAACAAAATATAAATATTTACCCATGTTTACGATTTTTTTTATTTATTTACACTTTGAATTCTAAAATATCATCGTAAATTTTTTGTCTGTGTACCGGGAGAGTCCCGGAAAGGATATGATTCACAAAAAATCTTAAGTTCATGAATAATTAACCGCTAAAATAATCTCTACATATAAAAATGAAAAGGGAAAATGTATGTACCGGTATGTATATAAGTAGGCGAGCAAGGGGGTCCAGGGGGCGCAGCCCCCTGGCTAGACGGAAAGCCCCGCCGAAGGCGGGGCTTTGCGTCTAGTTTTTTTATAATTCTTAATATATATTAAATTTCAACTTTCCTATTTTTGTCGTCACGGCTTATGACGTCATAGCTTGTAGCGTCACGGCCTTTGACGTCACGGCTTGTAACGCGACATGCTGATAGAAGAACGAAAAAATTTGAGAGGATCAAATAAAAGTTTCACTTTAAAATTAAAAAGAAAAATGATCAAATTTTGGGGGATCAGCAGAGATTAACGGAGACGATGAAGAGGAAGAAAAATATAATTTATTTAAGAATGTAGATATGCTGTGATGTAGGGCGATGAAGTCAAATGTGAAATGCACTTAATGTTTATTTCTTTAACAATTTCGGTCCGGGATTCGAACCATCCTCAGTGCTATAAATATATTTAACAAATCAATTTTTCATTAAATAATTATTATATCAGTAAACTACTCTGAGAATGATCGGAACCCTGGACCGAAACGTCAGCTGAGTAAATTGTTAAAATAAAAAAATTGCATAATTAATTTGATTTAATTCATCATTTTTACGAAAAATAGGCTTGATATTTCTTTTGTTTTGAAATCTTATAAAAAATAATTAATCATCTAATATACTGGATTATATGTTTCAACGGTATTTGTTAATTATTGTTTTTTTCTTAAAACATATACCCGAGTGTTTTATATTTTAAAGTCGATGGTATTGTTTATAGGTAGATTGAGAAATTGATGATTAATTATTTTTTATAAGAAAAAAAGAAATACCAAGCCTATTTTTTTTGTTAAGTTGAAGATGGTCCTATACAGGACCGAAACGTCAACTTTGATTTTAATCCCCAAAAAAGGACAAAAATATTAAAACAAAAATCCTATCAAATATTAATAATTTATTTTCTTGACATTTCGGTTTTAGTTAATATCATCTTCAGATATTTATTACACATATCCAAAAAAAAAAAAAAAGTTCTCAAGTTATTATCAAATTTAAACTTTTATTTGTAAATTAAAATAATACACTCGGTTATATGTTTCGAAGTATTTATTAATTAATAAGTAAAGTGTGATTTAATTTTAATTCACAAATTTTTTGTTTTTAGTGTTTTACTCATCGATATCTGGGTTGGAAGATAAACGTTCTGGACGATTGTGATACATCAGCGTCTGCGTCATCACCGACTGGTACACTAGCGTCGGCAGCGCCATCTCATCTAGAGCATGATCCTTATTTAGATCCACTTGAGACACATCAGAGTATTCGCGTTGAGACGGTCATCAAACCCAACTCCCTTCTAGGACACAATCAAGGATTCATCGAAGATGTCATTTTCGGCGACCTTTTTGATAATATAACGTTACAAAGTTCAGCTGATTCTGATATAACTACAACAACTACAACAACAACAACAGCAGCGCCGATTTCGATAACGAAAAAGCCAAAGATCAAAGAAGTAATTAAAACGGTGACGGTTCTACAGCCTGTTGCTGTTCCAATGCGTCATCCCGGGTTAGGAGGACGCCCTCATCAATATAGGCCATACATGCATGTTCCAATGATGCACGCACAAAGGAGACCGCTAGCGCCGTTACCGATTCGTCCAATGCTTGTACCCAATCGTTTAGCTTTGATGCAGCAGCAACAACAAGCCCAAGCGAGTATTGCTAGACCTGTAACTGTACGTGCACCATTGCATCATAAAATGCGTGTGAGGCCAGTCACAAATAAAACTCCACTTAGGCCAACATTAATTCCGTTAATGTACTTGCCACAAACCACTTTACCGGGATTTAATCCGAAAACGGTGGTTGTAGAGGGTGGTTTTAGGCCAATTGTGGAAAAACGAAATGATGCCGCCCAAGATCGAATGGATGTCGATGTTTCTGATGATGAAAACGAAGAAACGACAGAGGATCCAATTCAGGTAAATGCTACTAACTCTTTATAACAAAAGTTTGGACATTGAGCCGAACAACGAACCGATTAGGGGGACACAGCTGTTCGTGTTGTTGTCTTTTTTGCGAAAGTGTCTGTACATATGAGGAGAAAGCAATAAGGTTTTTAAGCAGCTGTAGCTTCCATAGTTGTTTGCAAATAAGTGTAGGATTTCTCCGGCTCCGGTCATAGTGTGTGGGGTGAGTGTTCCTTACTCTGACCGGGTTAGTGACCTCGGGATGATAATTAATGGGCGACTAACATGGGGTGACCATGTGTCGCAGATCTGTCGCCGAGTGTATGGCACACTTTTCCCCTTGCAGAGAATGGCCGATATTACCCCCGAGTGGATGCGGGAGCGAATGGTTAGGTCCCTTGTGCTGCCTCATTTCTTATACGGAGACTGTGTTTTCTTCAACATTGATGCCCACTCCTTACGCAGACTTACGGTGGCCTTCAATGCCTGCCTGAGATACATATACCAGTTGGGTCCTCGTGATCATGTCTCGCATCTTGCGGCCGGGATTCTGGGTTTGGAATTTCCAAAATTTCTTAGATACCGTTATATGTGTTTTGTGCATGGTGTCCTTGGCTCTGGCTCCCCGTCTTATTTGTGTGAGACCCTGTCCTTTGGCCCCTCGGCCAGGTCTAGGGCGCTTGTCTGTCCGCCACACCGTAGGGCAATCACGTCGAACTCTTTCAGGGTTAGTGCGTGTAGAGTTTGGAACTCGCTCCCCATGGACCTGCGAATTTGCTTGTCCAGATCGCGGTTCTGGCGGGAGCTGATGGCTCACCTGGTTGATGTGCGATGACTCTTGGGGTCCCCATTTTTGATCAGTCTGCCGAGGATTACGCAGGCCAAGTCGTGGTGTCTCGCCTTTCGCTGCCTGATGTCGATACTGCCTTACTTTATTCATTTGTTAATGTATTAATTTCTAAATATTTGTACACAATGAGGGGCTGAAAAAGCTCTATGTACATCTTAATTTTAATAAATAAATAAATAAATAATTTTAATTTAGGAATCCCTTGAGAATTACTTCTCTGACGAGTTTAAGATTTTATTACAAATTTGTATTCTTTTTCAGCTGGTTGAAGAATCCGAGCCTGTCAACAATCCATTTGAAGGCAGAATTCCTGAAATGTTCGAGCCAATGTTTATTCCAAGTCCACCAGATCGTATCACCAATCGTACAAAATTAGCAGTCAGCAAATCAAAATCCAAACATGATGTGAGCAAGATGGAAGAAGAGACAGCTGAAGAAGCCCGAGATCATGCTTATTATCTTCCACCACAACCACCACCGACAAATTCTGCATCAGCTCCTCTCTCCTATAGTCAAGTTCTGGTATCGTATGAGCCAAAAGATGGCGAAATATTACCAGCTGGTGTTTTGCCGTTGAACACGGAGCCTAAATCTCGAGGATCCGATCGATTACGGGCATTGCCTCAATTTGTACCATTTAAAGGTGAAAAACCACCACCGATACCGACTTCAGTCAGCGTTGAAGATACACCTCAATTAAGGCCTAAACGTTCCCCACATCACGAGCCGGATCATAAAGAAGACGAAGATAAAAAGAGAATCCCGAAACCTGACAAGAAGGATGAATCCCAATTAAGGCCGAAACGTTCTCCACATCACGAGCCGGATCATAAAGAAGACGAAGATAAAAAGAGAGTCCCGAAACCTGACAAGAAGGATGAATCCCAATTGAGGCCGAAACGTTCTCCACATCACGAGCCGGATCATAAAGAAGACGAAGATAAAAAGAGAATCCCGAAACCTGACAAGAAGGATGAATCCCAATTAAGGCCGAAACGTTCTCCACACCACGAGCCAGGTCACGAGGGTCGTGATTATGATTATAGAAAAAAAAATCTCGCCAATAACCACTCGATTACAATTTTCCTATTAATTTTACCTTTTCTAAATTGTATTTTTAATTAAAAAAAAAAAAGAACTCAAATTTAAAGGAGTTTCATTTCATGGATGAGTGACGTCACATGATGACACTATTAGGAATTTTTGATTCTTAATGAATGCAATCAAAGTATTAATTCGAATCACTATAAGATTATGTTTTGATAAATGGTTTAAATTAAAAGATTTTATTAAAACATAATCATAATGGAAAGAGAAGAAATTTATGGTTCGAAACGGAATTAGTGAGGGTGTCGGAATTATTTCGAGACAAGTACAGGGTGAGGCATAAATATTTAGACGATTTATGGTAGTCAATGGCTAACCGAGTCCCAAGTCTCAACACGGCTCGGGTTCGAAAAATTCAAACATCCTGGCCAAGTCTCCTCATAGGGTAGGAAAGGAGGATAGCCCCACCGTGGTATCACACAAGGAAGGCCTAAGTGTGTGTGTTCCCTCTACGGGAACGGCCACTTCAACCTAACCTTACCTAAGGTCATTTTATTGTTTACATAATAAAAGCTACAAGTCAGTGATGTTCTTTTTAAACAATAGAACTCACATAACAATCTTTTTGATGGACTTCCCAATCATGTAACTTTTATTATGAAAACAATAAAATGCCTCCTTATTTTTTATTAATTTAATGGCCTCGGACAATTCTCCATTTTGCCAGGTCTTACTTCAGAATTTAAGCACTAAAAACAATAGAAGAATTTAAAAGATAAATATCTCACAAAAACAACCGAGATGATATTAGAAATCTTATAAGGGACTTACACTCCTCCGCTCCACGACGACAACCACTGAAAGAGGATAGCAGGATTCTCATACTCGTAGGACAGGGGACTTTGAGACTGATTTCTCCGTAGAGCAACATCAGCCTGATGTTTGTTTTTCGGACACCCAAGGAAAATATGCTCCACGACCCCATTGGATTGATTATCACAATCATCTTGAAACGATGTAACATCCTTGGGGTCGCTACATGTCCCAATCTAAGACGAACAACGTGACAATGGCGAGTCATGGAACCAAGGTTGCCGTCAACCTTTGGATAGATGGAGAAGAAATAGGAACCCTTTGTTAAGGAAGACACCTGCCACTCCCCGAATACTGAGTCTCTTAACCAGAGACACAGCATCTGAAACAGGTAGACGCGAATGGAGGAGAATCCCACTCTTAATCGCATCTTTTGCCAGAGAATCCGCGAAATCGTTACCCCTGAGAGGAACACCAACGGAACACGATGTTTTTACGAATTTTAACAATCTTATCTCTTATGGAGTAGATCAAGTAATCATCACAGTTGTTTTTGTGAAAGTTTTTGATCGAAAAGAAGCACACCCTGCGAATCAGAAATTATAAAATGACCTTTTTTTGATGTGTTACGGCTGTGGAGATTTTATACAGGAAACCGAAATGGAAACTTTGCAGCCAGGAGATTAAATAATGTAAAAAACTCATTTTATTTAATTTTTTCTTGCCGACGTTTCCGGTCGTCTGTCACGACCTTCATCAGGGCAAATAATTGTCAACAATACAGGGTCTTAGGTATCTAGATATTCACTGTAATCATATACAATTTCTTCTCAAATTGTAAAAAGAAATTGTATATGATTACAGTGAATATCAAAATTCCTAAGACCCTGTATTGTTGACAATTATTTGCCCTGATGAAGGCCGTGACAGACGACCGAAACGTCGGCTAGTAAAAATTAAATAAAAGATTTTTTATTATTTAATCTCCTGGCTGCAAAGTTTCCATTTCAGTTTCCTGTATAAAATGACCTTATTAAATCGTCTAAAATTTTATGCCTCACCCTGTAAACTTATCACAAAATAAATAAATGAATAAAGGGTAGTAATTTTTTTTCGTGGAGTATGATATCCTTTACATGTTTCCCTGGAAGATAGTCACCCCAAATGACACTCTCTTGTAATTTAGAAAAAAAAAAAATCAACTTTAACCAAATTCCTAACAGAATACCTAGCGAATTATACCGTTATACTTTTGTATATATCTAAACCGGAATAACCGTATAATTTATTCTATTAATTATGGTTAAAGTTTTATAATCAAATCTCTTGTATATAAGGGTTCGTTTATGACCTCTGACCTAGATTTAGTCGGCCAGCATAGATGATAAGTCAATTTTGTTGCCTATCTTCCAGGGGACATTCAAAAACAAAATAACAACGTTTCTATATTCTCTGAATAAATTAATGGACTTTTAAAAATATTAATAAACGAGAGATTTGAGTAGTGTCAAAATATTGTTGTAAACAATTTTACAAAAATAAGAGCGATTTACAAAATACAAAAAAGAAAAAAAAAATATCTATAAATAAAAAAAATAAATCAATTCTTCATTAATAAATTATTATATCTGTAATCTGTTCTGAGAATGGTCCGAACCAAGCACCGAAACGTCATATCAATAAATTGTTAAAATAAAAAAAAATGCATTTCTCATTTAATTCATCTTCTTTACGAAAAAATAGAGGTGGTATTTATTTTTTTTGAAATCTTATAAAGATTGATCCTCTAATACACTTGATTATATGTTTCAACAGTATTTATTAATTATTATCTTCTCTTAAAACATATAACCGAGTGTTTTATATTTTATAGCTGATTGTATTGTTTGTAAGTAGATTGAGAAATTAAAGAGAATGCAGTTCATTTATTTCCCCCATTCAGATCTGACGTTTCGGTTCTCTATAGGACCATCTTCAGAGCTATTAACAGAACAATTCATAAAAGGACTTACATAAAATTAATACAAATTTTTTATTTATTTGTATTAATGATAGTGCCTTAATGCATCTGTATACTTTATTATTGAAAGCTGCGGTTAAAATGTAAGAAAAGAGCCAAAAAAAAAAACCTAAAATAAAATCATTGTGTGGTTTTATGAAACCACGATGCAAGTGAAACTTTTTTTTTCGGATCGTAGGCGTTTTTAACTGAAAATTTTCAGAAAATTATTCAATTAAGGGTATTAAAATCGCGTTTTTAATCTTAACTTTTAATAATTGGAAAATGGGAAATCAATAGACGCATGTTAAAAACTGAGAACAATATTTATTTAATAATTGAAGATTTGAATCATTTTAAATTATTTTAAAAATTATATTTTTTTCAATTTAAAAATTGAATAATTAAATCTCACAATATTTTTTTCATAATTGGTCATATATATTAAATTTCAACTTTGCCATTTTTGTCGTCACGGCTTGTGACGTCATGGCGTGTAGCGTGACGCCTTTGACGTCACGGCTTGTAACGCGACATGCTGATAGAAGAGCGAAAAAATTTGAGGGGATCAAATAAAAGTTTCACTTTAAAAATATATATATATATATATATATATATATATATATATATATATATATATATATTTTTCGTCTTGTTTTTGTTTTCTAAACTGTATGTTGTTGTAGTTCTTGTGAATACTTTAAAACAAATCCTTTTATATTAGTCTATATGTTAAACTTTTATATTTTCTAACAATTTCTACATATTGAGATTATAATTATGATATATATAGAATATAGATAATGAAATAGAAATTACCATCCAAAAACTAAGGGTAATAAATATTATTATTTGTTAATAATTAAAATAACAAAATATTTGAAATTTTTGTATGATTTAGAAAAATTTCAATGCAAAAAAAAAAAATAAATAAATATATAATATTTTGTAAATATTTTTTTATAGGCCTACATGTATAGAATAAACTTTTTTATATACAGTATATATAGGCTATATATATACATATAATTTAAATAATTCTCTAGGCTAGAGTTTCCCAACCTTTTGAAGTTCACGGCCCTGTTGGGAATAACATTAAACACTATAAGCACCCTT
>JAKCPI010019733.1:0-16247 GCA_023213315.1 Euborellia annulipes
AACCTAACCTAAGGTCATTTTATTGTTTACATAATAAAAGTTACATGATTGGGTAGTCCATCAAAAAGCTTCTTATGTGAGTGATATTGTTTAAAAATAACATCACTGAGATGGGCCCCATTCTTCTGAATGCAAATCTCTGAAAGAATCCGTCATCATTTCGAAAGAAATCTGTTGAATAGCATCCTTTAAATTTTCTACACTTTATGTTTTAAATGTCCCCATAAGAAAAAGTCCGATATACCGATGCGTCGACAACGAAACACTGACTTAAGCTCTTTGTGGTTTCAACAAGATGGCGCGAATTAGATTTAACTTTCTACCGTAGGCTCTAGTTGAAACATTATGTATATATGAAAGTTAAAATACACTAGGTTATGTGTTTCAAGGTTTTTTTTTTTATAATTAAAATTAACACTTAATACGTATTTCGACTGTCATCATCAGAAGTGGTTTTCTAAAATGAATACATCATGAGGCTATCTACATTAAATACAGCGTTATAAGGAGAGGTCGAGGGGGCCCGGGCCCCCCGAAAGCGGGTCTCGCCCCCCCCCCCCCCCCACCGAAATGTTTGCTCGGCCCCGCAGTGCAAAAATTTTGATTCCACAAAAGAGCGAATGTTCGGTGGTGCAAAAATTTTTTCGCAGGGTGAAAAATTTTGCTTCCTCGAAAGAGGGCGGCAAAAAAATTTCCGTGTCTCTAAAAATAAGGTAAAATGATTTCCACGGACGGGAAAAATTTTTTTCGCAGGGCGGAAAACTTTGGTTCCGCGAAAAAAAAAACAATTTTTGAGTTTAGACCCCTCCCGAAAAAAATTCCTATATACCCCCCTGACTCACATAAAAAAAAACTTTTTGATGGACTTCCCATTCATATAACTTTTATTATGTAAATAATAAAATTAAATCGTCTAAAAATCTATGCCTCACCCTGTATACTAATCACAAAATAAATAAATGAATAAAGGGTAGTCTTTTTTTTTTCGTTGAGTATGGAGTCCTTTACATGTTTCCCTGGAAGATAGTCACCCCAAATGACATTCTCTTGTAATTTAGAAAAAAAAACCAAATTCCTAATAGAATACCTAACGAATTATACCGTTATACTTTTGTATATATCTAAACCGGAATAACTGTATAATTTATTCTATTAATTATGGTTAAAGTTTATATAATCAAATCTCTTTGTATATAAGGGTTCGTTTATGGCCTCTGACCTAGATTTAGTCGGCCAGCATAGATGATAAGTCAATTTTGTTGCCTATCTTCCAGGGGACATTCAAAAACAAAATAACAACGTTTCTATATTCTCTGAATAAATTAATGGACTTTTAAAAATATTAATAAACGAGAGATTTGAGTAGTGTCAAAATATTGTTGTAAACAATTTTAAAAAATAAGAGCGATTTACAAAATACAAAAAAGAAAAAAACCGAAATATTCTATAAATAAAAAAATAAATCAATTCTTCATTAATAAATTATTATATCTGTAATCTGTTCTGAGAATGGTCCGAACCCAGCACCGAAACGTCATATCAATAAATTGTTAAAATTAAAAAAAAAAATGCATTTCTCATTTAATTCATCTTCTTTACGAAAAAATAGGGGTGGTATTTATTTTTTTTTTGAAATCTTTTAAAGATACACTCTAATACACTCGATTATATATTTTAACGGTATTTATTAATTATTATCTTCTCTTAAAACATATAACCGAGTGTTTTTTATTTAATATCTGATTGTATTGTTTGTAAGTAGATTGAGAAATTAAAGAGAGTGCAGTTCATTTATTTCCCCCATTCAGATCTGACGTTTCGGTTCTCTATAGGACCATCTTCAGAGCTATTAACAGAACAATTCATAAAAGGACTTACATAAAATTAATACAAATTTTTTATTTATTTGTATTAATGATAGTGCCTTAATGCAACTGTATACTTTATTATTGAAAGCGTAAAATGTAAGAAAAGAGCCAAAAAAAAAAAAAAAAAACCTAAAATAAAAATCATTGTGTGGTTTTATGAAACCACGATGCAAGTGAAACTTTTTTTTCGGATCGTAGGCGTTTAACTGAAAATTTTCAGAAAATTATTCAATTAAGGGTATTAAAATCGCGTTTTTAATCTTAACTTTTAATAATTGGAAAATGGGAAATCAATAGACGCATGTTAAAAACTGAGAACAATATTTATTTAATAATTGAAGATTTGAATCATTTTAAATTATTTTAAAAATTATATTTTATCAATTTAAAAATTGAATAATTGAATCTCACAATAATTTTTTCATAATTGGTCATATATATTAAATTTCAACTTTGCTATTTTTGTCGTCACGGCTTGTGACGTCATGGCGTGTAGCGTGACGCCTTTGACGTCACGGCTTGTAACGCGACATGCTGATAGAAGAGCGAAAAAATTTGAGGGGATCAAATAAAAGTTTCACTTTAAAAATATTTATATATATATATATATTTCGTCTTGTTTTTGTTTTCTAAACTGTATGTTGTTGTAGTTCTTGCGAATACTTTGAAACAAATCCTTTTTATAGTCTATATGTTAAACTTTTATATTTTCTAACAATTTCTACATATTGAGATTATAATTATGATATATATAGAATATAGATAATGAAATAGAAATTACCATCCAAAAACTAAGGGTAATAAATATTATTATTTGTTAATAATTAAAATAACAAAAAATTTGAAATTTTTGTATGATTTAGAAAAATTTCAATGTAAAAAAAAAATAAATAAATAAATATATAATATTTTGTAAATATTTTTTTATACATGTATAGTTTAAATAAAATAAACTTTTTTATATACTGTATATATATTCTATATATATACATATAATTTAAATAATTCTCTAGGCTACTGTTTCCCAACCTTTTGAAGTTCACGGCACTGTTGGGAATAACATTAAACACTATAAGCACCCTTCCTTGAATTAAAACAAAATTAAGTGTAATATGAAAATTTAATGAATATTATCGGATACTACTGTAGTATAACTGAATCGATCACTATCACCGTCTACAGTGCATGAGAGTAATTAATTTGACTTATTTTATTGCAAGTCTTTACAAGACTTTAGGCTTTGGGGGCTCGCTGGTATAGCGGACTAGCGTATCTGTTTATAAAAATAAGATCCCTGTACAAATCCTGGGCCTGCGAGATTTTTTTCATTAAATAAAAAAATTTTTAAAATAAATCCTGAAGCAGGCACTGGATTGGAATAATGGATCTCACCACAATAGCTCCCAGGCAACTCTACGAGGAGGGGGAGTTGCTGTGACATCCCGTACTGTGGAAGAGACGTAAAGAAGATTCCCTCTCAGTGATGCATTCTTCGAAAGGGGCGTATATAGAAATTTTTTCGGGGGGGGGGCGAACTCTTTTTTCCGGAACATTTTTTTCCCCGTTCATTACATGAAAATCATTTTACTTTTTTTTTTTTTTTTAGGGACACCAAATTTTTTTTTCGCATTTAAAGTTTTCCATTCTGCGCGGAAATTTTTTTCCTTCCTTTCAAATCATTTTATCTTTTTTTTTTTAGGAGGACAAAATTTTTTTCGTTCTGCGTGAAATTTTGTTTATGGAACAAAATTTTCGAACCCTGCAGACAATTTTTTACACCCTACGGCATTCTTCATTTTAAAGGTATCGGAGGGGGGCCTCCTTGGGCCCCCTTATATACCCCGCTTTTGCCTATATATCCCTATATATGTATATTCACTTGAAAAATATCGGGGCAAGGGGGGCCGGGCCCCCGGTCCTCCCCCCTTATATACGCCCCCTGAAAGGAGTAGGTGCTGAGGGAGCCGATCCTCCATTACGACATCCTCACTAGCCTAGAAGAGGTTGGATAAAATGAACCAGGAAAAAGGATTAGTTCACTAGCTAGAAACGAACACAGGAGGAAGAGTTAGAGATAGGGTATAATCTAACTTGACGGGGTGCCGGCTACGGCCAGAGTTCGCCGGTTGGGTTTAAAGTGTGTGTCTTCGTGCACCGGCAATACCGGTAGGAATTTCAAATAATAATAATAAATATAGGGAAATTTTTTTTATTTATCTCAATACCTCGCAGTTCCCTTAGTGAACCACTGCTTCAGATAATCGAGTTCCTACTGTATATATTTATAAAAAAAAAACGTTTGTATCTTAGCATGAAGACACAGATGATCCTATTAGTCCCCAACTGTACGTAATTGAATTTTTTTCCCTTGGTTTAGCTCACCTTAATAGGATTAAATAGACAGAGGCGAGGAGGTTTCTTTTTCCCTGCTGCTCTTGTATTCATTCATTTAAAGTAAAACAATGTCAAGACGACGATATCGACGACTCCGTTTCTTGGTCTTTTTTGTTCTCTTCTTTAGCGGCTTCATTCTCCTCGCATTGGTAGGTAGTGTGACAATTATCTAAAAAAAAAAAATATTTTCTTTTAAAGCCGAAGTTATTCCCTAGGTGGATGAAATATTAATACAAATTTTTTTATCTTGTATTTTGAAACAATATTGTTCTGACTTAAAGGCACTTATGTAGATTAAAAACTAATTTTTTAATATGTTATTAATCACTATCAGATACGTATAAAATAATTTTTTGAACCGGATCTGACGAAGGGTTATCGTGTTATCTTAAAAAATTGAAATTTAACATTTAGTCTATGGGGAATGTCATCGAAACGCACACATATCGATATATGTAGCCATTCCTGATAAAGATAAAAAACAAACTTCTATTTTTATCAATTAACTTCCGTAGAAATTGTTAAAAATAAAATCAAAATTTTCTGACGAAGGCTTTTAAAAATATTTTAACGAGAAAGACAAAAACACTAGATGCCTAGCATTGACTCAGAGTGACTCGTGGTTAAAATTTGCATGTAATTTGGCTATATGGTGAGCTGAAGCCTAAAAATATACAGCCATCATTTCACACAACAAAATTATTGTTGTATTTAGCTGCTGGAGGCACGAAAGACTTTACGACCTTTGTCCTAAGGATGGGTGACGTATAGTCCCCGAAACGTAGACATTGGTAATAAATAATTTTGGGTCGAAATAAGTCTATTTTCTTCACCTTACCTGTAAATTAGACGGCCTTTCTCCATACGATTACAAAAAAATTGTCAGTTGGCCATATTTAATAATAAATGAGTCATGTGACAGACTAGTCTGGCAACGTTGCATAAAATTTGCATGGAACGCGTTTCACGCTTACACTTGTATTTTTTTCCTTAATTTCCTATATTTTTTTCTAGCTAATCGCCCCTTGACTATGAGTTCTCTCAAAAAATTTAGGAATTATTATTTGCTTACTCCCTACTTTATTTTATGATGACCATCCGATTATCCAAAATATTAATTTATTTCTTTTTTTTTCTTGTAGATATCAAAAAATGAAGATTTAGAAACCCATAATCCATTTATGGAGAAATTTGAATCACCAAAATTGGAATTTATTGCTGTACATTTGGATTTTAAGGTCTGTCAATGTTCATTTACGAAAGAGCATATTATCATTACTATATACCTGGTATAAAGCGCTAGCCACTCACTTCCGTTGTATGTGCCTGTTCTTTCGCTGATTGGCCAGAGTGAGAGGAAGTGGAGCCAGTGAGGGAATTTTAAAAGGAAGTCAGCGAGGGAAATTCAAAACTTTAAGTCAGCGAGGGAAATTCAAAACTTTGTCAGAGAGGGAAATTTAAAACTTTGTCAGTGAGGTAAATTTAAAACTTTAAGTCAGCGAGGGAAATTTGAAACTTTAAATCACTTTAATTTTCATAACGGAACGTAATAATAATATATCGGTGGAAAACTAAATATAGGTTGACACAAAAAATCTGGTGTGACAAGCACAGTACACAACTTTCGAATACCGAAGGTAAGAGAAAGTTGTGCGCTGTTCGACAGTCACACCAGATTTTTTTAATATATTTGAGTTATAGGCCTACCACTATTTTATGAAGCAAGCAAACAATCGATATAATATTTTATTCATTTAGAGAGAAGGGTCTTATAAAGTGATGTCTGTTTTGACAGGGAGCTCCTCCAAGAGTGGAGTATCTAATACAAGTACTTCCATTGATTAGAAGAGCAGGAGCGAATGCACTTCTCGTTGAGTACGAAGACATGTTCCCATATAAAGGGAGACTCTCCAACTTGTCAGCATTGAACGCCTACTCATTGCAACAGGTCTCTCTCTCTCTCTCTCTCTACTTTATTTAATTAAAAACAATTATATTCGTTTAATTTCACGATAAAAAAGATTAATTGGATGGTGTTATGCATAAAGGAACTAAGCGCCATTTGAGTTAACACCGCTATCTTGTAGCGAAATAGAGTGCACTTTTTTTCTACAAAACAAAAAAAAAAAAAAAAAACAAGTCATTGCCATTAGGTTTGTTTACAAGTGTGCAAATGAATTTAGGTGATGGCGCTTGGTTCCTTTATGCATAACATCGTCCAATTTTAATTAGCAGTGCAAGAACATATTTAGAGATTCATTAAATGCTCTTCAACCTTTAAGGCGGAATAGGAGCGAAAGTGTTACGCATGTTTTTCCCGATAGGGCGTTGTGTGTCATAAAAGTATGCCCAAAAATCAAGTAATTCAAAAATTTGCCAAGAGATGTCAGAATGGTAGCTAATAATATTTAATGCATTTGGTTGATTTTCATTGATCTTTTAACAATAAATACTTTATAAATGTTATTATATATTATGTATCTTTTATAAAAGCATAAAAATATATAAATATAGGCGATATAGGGGATTCGGCTGTTAGACTAGCCTGCCATCTATTGCAAGAATGCTGAACTAATTTGACAGTTGGTTTTTAAATAAATCATCTAAGCTTATTTTAAAAATTTCTTAATTAATATGTGATTAATAATAACAATAAATTCATTTTTAAATTTAAAAAAAATTAAAGATTATTGGGACAGATTGTTTTTTTGTATTTGCTTGATAACAAAAAAATTAATTACGATAATTTTTTAATAAGTCATTAAAAAAATTATAGCTCGATGTCCAAATAATCTCTTATGAATTTAATTCATTTAAAAAAAAACCGCATTGAAAAATTTCTTATAATAGTCTAATTTTTTTTTTTTTTTTTTTTTTAAGTACGTTTATACGTCTCTCCTTGTACTTCATAGGAAAGATAGGAGTCCATGTATCTCCCATGTCTTTAAATTTACATTTCTTGAATTCTAATATATCGGCGGAAACTAAACACATGTCGACACCAAAAATCTGGTATGACGAGCACAGAACACAACTTATGCCGTGCGGTCGGTCACACCAGATTTTTAAAAAGTATTTTGCAATCTTTATTCTCAATCTAATATATATTCTTTTATTAATTTCTAGGTGATTTCATCTACAAGAGGCAGCCCAAAATCACAATCTATTAATAATCCCTTTGATACAAAGTTGGGCACATATGGAATTTGCTTTGAAATTATCGGAGTGGCAAACCCTAAGGGAGGATCCGTCAGATATCAGTTCAATGTGCCCTTCGAATTCACTCTCATCGGATCTGATCACCGAAATGATTGAACAAATCTTGACGCAACAACAACAACAACAACAAAGCCCAATGGAGTTTGTACATTTAGGTTTCGATGAGGTTTGGCATATGAACCAATGTCCGAAATGTCTGGCGAGGGGGCTCTCTCACAAGTAAGCCTTCTCTCTATCTCAAGGGAGGGAAAGTGAAATTGCTTATCAAAAATATTTCCTTTTCGGATTTCCCTTGTACGAATAAATAATAAGGATGGAGACATTTTTATAAATTACTTTAAGGGGATGGAATTACATTTACAATTGATTAAAAAAATAACATTGTGTGGTTTTATGAAACCACGATGCAAGTGAAACTTTTTTTTCGGATCGTAGGCGTTTAACTGAAAATTTTCAGAAAATTATTAAAGGGTATTGAAATCGCGTTTTTAATCTTAACTTAATAATTGGAAAATGGGAAATCAATAGACGCATGTTAAAAACTGAGAACAATATTTATTTAGTAATTGAAGATTTGAATCATTTTAAATTATTTTAAAAATTATATTTTATCAAATTAAATCTCACAATTATTTTTTTATAATTCGTCATATATATTAAATTTCAACTTTCCTATTATTGTTGTCACGGCTTGTGACGTCAGAGCTTGTAGTGTCACGGCCTTTGACGTCACGGATTGTAACGCGACATGCTGATAGAAGAGCGAAAAAATTTGAGGCGATCAAATAAAAGTTTCACTTAAAAAAAAAAACATATTCTCTAAAAACAGACGTTAAAATTTAAAATCAACAAATGGGTGTTAAAAAGTAATGTAAGCGTTAAAGAAATGCTATTCTCTAAACAAAGTTTTAACAGCGATGTTAACATGTTGCTTTTATTTCAAAGCTATCAAAATCATAACCTTACTTTTTGGGTTAAGGACGCTAATTTTATTTTAAACACGACGTTAAAATATTAAAGGCACCATCTAGATATGGCATTAATTTTTAACATTATTTACCGTTTGACTTTAAAAGTTTTTGTTTACAGAATAGCTATTTGAGGCAAGGAGGGTTTTTATTTTTTTCCATTGTAGAATAAAAAGGTTTGCTATTTTATAAGAAAATAAATATCTTTTCTATTTGTAGAGAGATGTTCGCCTCGCATTTATCAAAGATCGTAAATATAGTGAAAAAGAAAAGACCAAATATTCAAATACTCATCTGGGACGATATGCTAAGGGGATGGAAACCATCTGATTTTGAGAATATTGAACCATCGATTCGAGCTCTGGTTCAACCAGTCGTTTGGGTAAATAGCCATTTAATTCTATTATTCAAATTAATTATTATTATTTGAAATTCCTATCGGGATCGCCGTTTATTTGCCCGAGGTGCTTTCGTGTCGAAAACACACACCGGCCTCTTGCCTCTGTGAAGTTACATCATTTCCTATCTCTAACTCTTCCTCCTGCTTTCGTCTCTAACTAGTGAACTAATCCTTATTTCTGTTCCCACCCGGTTCCTTTTATCTAACCTCTTCTATGGTAGGGAGGATGTCCAAGTTTGAGGAGGAACTCCCTCAGCACCGACTCCTTTCGAAGAATGCATCACTGAGAGGGAACCTTCTTTACGTTCCTTCCACAAGACGGGATGTCACAGCAACACCCTCTCCTCGTAGAATTGCCTGGGTGAGATCCAATATTCCAATCCAGGGCTTGCTTGAGGATTTGTTTTCATTAAATACTCTTATTTAATGAAAAAAATCCACACGCCCAGGGTTTGAACAGGGATCTTCTTTGTAGAAGCCAACACCCTAAGTCGCTACACCAGCGAGCCCCCTAATATGTATGGGGGGGGGAAAAAAAAAAAAAAAAAATCGAAAAAAATTAACCCCCGTCGCACATCCTAGATAAAAAGACCACAATTAATCAAAAAAATTTAAAGCCATTTTAAATATGGAAGACTTTCAACTGATTTTTCTTTTTTTTTTTAGGATTATTCAAGAAAGGTGGAATCTTCAGGATCTCTGCCTCCCTATCTGCTACATATGTATGGACAAGTTTTCCATGATGGCATCTGGATAGCAAGTGCTTTCAAGGTGAACTTTTTTTTTTTCTTTAATCCTCTAATTTTATTTTTTGTATGAAACAAATGTATTTTTATAAGGGCGCAAGTGAATCAAGATTCGAGATGATTCCGGATGTTGATCTATATATACGTAATAATATCGCATGGACAAAGCAAGTGAAAAAATTTCAAGAAATAGGAAAATCGGCGCCTAAAATTAAAGGAGTTATTTTAACAGGTAATCTTTTTAAAATAAATGTCTATTGGTCCTGTCACACTTAAAGATATTCAAGAAATTGATATAATAACTTTATGTTTCATATAAAAATAAAACAGCAATTGAGCTGTAGCTGGAACCTCATTTTTAAAACAATAACTCCTGAGTTGGAGCTGGAACTATCGGGGTCAGATCTCTCTGAGGCATTCTTGGAAAGGAGTCGGTGCTGAGGAAATTTCCTCAAACAAGGACATCCTCCCTAGCGTGGAAGAAAAGGAACTAGGGGGTATCAGATAATAAGGATTAGCTACTTAGCTAGAAATGAAGGCAGGAGGAAGAGTTAGAGATAGGAAATAATGTAACTTCACGGGGTGCCGGTAGATGGCTAAGGCCAGAGGTCGGTTGGGTTTGAGGAGTGAATCTTAATGCGCGGAAGCACCTAGGAAAAATAAACTGGGATAATGGTAAGAATTTCAAAAAATATACCACTCATGAACATATTATGTAGGTAAAGCAGTTCAAGAAAAAATGAATGGAATTATACAAAACCCTAAATAATATATTTTTATGAGTACCAAGTTATAGATTTGTTTATAACGGCAGAGATATTTTCCATTTTTGGGAACAATTTCTATTACATCCTCAATCTTACCCCGTGTTTATTTAAATAAGTTCCTAGATAGAGACTTTTAGCTCGGTACACTTCGTCAAAGGTCCTTCTTAAGAGGAACTTATACAATTAAAAAAAATTATCTAAATAAAATAAAATTTTGTAATAATTGGATAAGGTTAATATAAAAAGTTAGATAATTTTAATTATTATTATTATTTGAAATTCCATGAACATATTATGTAGGTTTTAGAAGTGAGTATGTATGTAAGTTTTCGAAGACACACACCTCAAACCCAACCGGCCTCTGGCCGTAACCATATACCGACACCCCGTGAAGTATTATTTACTGTCTCTTACTACGTCTCCTGAATTCGTTTCTAGTTAGTGAACTAATTCTTATTACTGGTTCCACCCTGTTTCTTTTATCCAACCTCTTCTATCCTAGGGAGGATGTCCTAGTTTGAGTTTGAGGAGGGACTCCCTCAGCACCGACTCCTTTCGAAGAATGCATCACTGAGAGGGAACCTTCTTGCCGTCCCTTCCACAGGACGGGATGTCACAGCAACTCCCTCTCCCCGTGGAGTTGCCTGGGGGCTATTGTGGTGAGATCCTATATTCCAATCCGGTGCTATTTAATGAAAAAATCCATCACCCCCTGGGTTTGAACAGGGATCTTCATTGTAGAAGCCCACACCCTAGAGCGCTACACCAGCGAGCCGAATAATTATATCGATAGGTTTTCTCCTTTAAATATTTCTCTAGAATGACAACCTCTTAAATTAAACTTTTTCTAATCTACAATTGAAAGACTTTAATGAAGAGAATAAATCCCAAATTTATTGTGTGTTGTGAGGGAAGATGCTTTTCCAAAAGTGTTAAGAATTCTTTCCATATTTTTTAATAACTTCTTTCTTATTTGCAGGTTGGTCTCGTTTCGAACATTGTGCGCCACTTTGCGAAACACTACCAGTATCACTACCATCATTGATCTTTTCATTAACCATATGGAACGAGAAATTCACTTGGCAAGATGCTATTTCCCTTCTTAATTGTCAAAAAACAGAACTTGAAAGTTCAAAATCTGATTTCACTACATGCACCTACCCAGGATCATCTCTTCTACGGTTAATTCTAGATCTCGATACTCTACGCAAACAGATTGATGAATTCGTTTTAGAACAACAAAGAATTGGACATTTAGGGTCATCAATTGTAATTTATCGACTAGTCAATCCATGGAAATTAGAGACAGCAGTGATCCAAGCGACAAGTCTACTAACGCAAATCAATTTATTAGAGGAGACCATCAAGAAGAATCTTCTCCAAGTTTTTGAAATTTATTCAGTTGAAGAGTGGCTAATGCAGAATGTGTATCCATGGAAAAGGATGATCTCACAAACAAGTGACGATCTGAACGAAATGCGGAATAATCGAGTATGGAGGCCAAGATATGACTGAGAGAACATCGGTGTAGTGTTAGCATATCGGTAGAACTCAATCTTACGATCATTAACATTCAATCAGGTCTATTCTCTAAAAACAGACGTTAAAATTTAAAATCAATGGGGTTAAAAAGTAATGTAAAAACAATCAGCGTTAAAAAATGATATTCTCTAAACAAGGTTTTAACAGGGGCCTAAAAATAATAATACATTAAGTTTATTTTTCTTTTTTTTAGGAACTAGTTTTTTAACATAGGTTACACATATATACATATTTTGTGAGCTTTCTTAATAAAGAATTTGTTATAATAATTGTTTGTTATCAATATTAGAGTCATATATTTCTAATATAATAAAAATATGATTAGAAATATATGACTCTAATATTGATAACAAACAATTATTATAACAAATTCTTTATTAAGAAAGCTCACAAAATATGTATATATGTGTAACCTATGTTAAAAAACTAGTTCCTAAAAAAGAAAAATAAACAATGTATTATTATTTTTAGGCTTGAAGATGATGGAGGGAACCATCGAAACTGTTAGCTGCAGTTGCTGCCAAAAAATAAAATCTATATAATATACTATATATTGTTTTATTCAGCCACCACTAACTTGGCCATAGACAAATAAAACTTTCATTGATTGAGAAATTTAAATAAAGTTAATATGTTGCTTTTATTTCAAAGTTATCAAAATTATAACATTACTTTTTAGGTTAAGGACGCCACTGGATTGGAATACCACAATAGCCCCCAGGCAACTCTACGCGGAGAGGGAGTTGCTGTGACATCCTGTCCTGTGGAAGGGACGTAAAGAAGGTTTCCCTCTCAGTGATGCATTCTTCGAAAGGAGTCGGTGCTGGGGGAGTCTCTTCTCAACTAGCATAGAAGACGTTGGATAAAAGGAACCGGGTGGAACCAGAAATAAGGATTAGCTCACTAGCTAGAGACGAAAGCAGGAGGAGGAGTTAGAGATAGGAAATAATGTAACTTCAAGAGGTGCTGGTAGATGACTACGGCCAGGGCCCGGTTGGGTTTGAGGTGTGTGTCTTCGTGCACGGATGCACTTCGGTTAAATAAAAAAGGGATCCCGATAGGAATTTCAAATAATAATAAATTGCATATTTTACTGCCAGGCTTTAGTTATGAGGAAAAGCAACATGTTAACGTGTTGGTTTAGAGAATAGCATTTTTTAACGCTGGTGTTATAACTTTACTTTTTAACAATCATTTGAAGATGTTAATATATTATGTATATTAATCGATTTTTATAGCCTGTATTAATTTCTTGGAGTAGTGTATTCATATATGTATGCACATATGTACAGTAGAATCATTAAATGAAATTATCTCTTTTGAATAGAGTCCAATTTTTTTTTTTATTTAATAAAATACTCAATTTATTTTTTAACTCAATTTAAAGTGTGCTTTTCTTTGTTCCGCCCTCTCTCTCTCTCTCTCTCTTTCATGGATGGATATTTCAAGAAAATTTAATATTTCTCTTTCTTTCTTAATTGAATAATAATTGAAGCAATATTTAATATATGTATATATATGTGATTGATTGAAAATGTCAAAGAGTAGCTAAAGTAAATTTTATTTTCTTTCTTTGCAACTTTGTCAAGGATTTTAATAAAAAAAAATCTTTCAATTTAGGAGTTTTATATGAGGAAAATAAAAACATTGTGTGGTTTTATGAAACCACGATGCAAGTGAAACTTTTTTCAGATCGTAGGCGTTTAACTGAAAATTTTCAGAAAATTATTCAATTAAGGGGTTTTAAAATGTTTTTTATAATAATTTTTTAATTATTAGAAAATGGGGATGATGGGGAAACCATTTTGGTATGTTAAATTTTAAAATTGGGAAAAATTTTTATTTAGTATTTGAAGATTGGAATATTTTTAAATTTTTTTAAAAATTATTTTTTATTATTTTAAAATTGAATAATTGAAACCTCAAAATTTTTTTTTCCATTATTCATAAAAAATAAATAATTACAATTTTATTTTTTTTGTCGTCGCGTGTTATGTCGTGTAATGACACATGATGATAAAAAAGTAAAAGAATTGATTTGAAGAATTAAATAAAAAGTTTTTTAGAAACACCAGTACACTCACTAGTCGATAAAAATGAACTTTGTTTCTTTTACAAGTATAAAGAAAGATGAGATTCTAGAAATATATTTAATAAAGTTAGTGCCCGTGACCCGATGCTCAGAGAGGATACATTAACTTCTCGTGGATAGGGTTCTCTTTTTAATTCAATTGGAGTCCATTTTTTTTCGACTAGTGGGTGTACTTGTGTTTTTTCTTTGCTGACATTTTTGTGCATAATAATGTAACAGATTTTTACGAATGAATGATTTTTAGAAAGCCAAAGAACTATAGAATATCGTAAACATATGTTTTTTGCATTCAGGGATATCTAAAATTGTATTAGGGGTGACCAAAGCAAAAAAAATATTGAAAATTTCGATTTTTTCTAAACTTTAAGCCGTTTGCGGCACGTCTAAATGACCTCCGATTGGGATGTAACTTAAAATTTATATGTATTCTAACTATCTGCATAATTTGACGGGGTGTCCCGTTAAAAATAATTTGAACATTCTAAATAAAAGCCGTTTTAGAGCACTTTTTCTATTAAAATCTATTTTGCTCTATCTCTCTAAAACTGTGCCTGATGGAAAAATTCTAACTACATTTCTGAATTCAGAATGAAAAAATGCACTAGATTCACTAATGAGATTTCTTGTGAAGAATACATTGTCGACTAGTGTTATTATATACCGATGGACATTCCGCACTCTACTTTTCCTCTTAATATTATATGAAATATTAATAGTACTGGAGAATAAAATCAATTTATTTCTTTAAATAAAAAATCTATTAAATCGAAAGATTAAGATAACCTCAAGGCAATTAAATCAGAAAAAAAAGAAAATTTGGTTTGGCATCTTTTAAGAAAGAAAAGAAAGAAAGAAGACATGGCTAGTCCATTAGAAGAGGCACTTGCGGACTCTCAAAACCATCCACTTAATTAAAAGAGTTCCATTAAAGGAGGGAGGTGTGTTTTAATCTCTTCAATCTACTCATCTAATTAATATCCACCTGAGAGAAAGAGAAAGAGAGAGGAGGCAGTGGAATTTATTATTTTACACAATTCTTGGTCAATGTGCTCGCTTGTATCTTGTATCCACCAAAGCACAAAAATTCTAAAATGAATTTTTTTTTACTTTCTCTTACATATATGGACCCTGTTATGCAATGGTGTGTCAAAGACCAAAAAAATTCAAAATTAAGTTAAGCACGTTTCAAATGCTATAATTAATAATATTTTTATGAAATATGTCCTAAAAAAAATTTATATTTAATGTAAAAGCATAAAATTATTTTTACAATATTTCAATGCAGGATTTTACATTTTGCAATAATGATTTATGTTCCTAACACGTTGTTTTTGTGGTTTAAAAACCCCCCCCCCCCCCCCCCTCCAAAAGGGCGCCGGCCGGTTTGTGGTGTTAACAACCAATAAAAACTTATTTAAACTTAAATAAACCAAAATCCTTTTTTTTTAATGAGAAATGAATTCGTAGATGTCAAAATTTAATTTTTTGATATTATTCCTGATAATGAAGATGAGGATCAGTGCGATTTCGATATTAAGTCAATTTCATTATTATAACTTTGATTTATTGTTGCCATGTTCACCTCCATTCAGGAATTAATTGATGAGAAAATTTTGTTATCACTTTGTATTTAATTTTAAAACATTAATACTTTTTAAAATTTATTAATGTAATTTTGATAAAAGGTTTCTATGCTATTAGTATTAAATATAACCATAAAAAACTTTAATAATATCTCCGTTTTAATTTTTGAATTATAACCTTGAAAATTATTTTATTTATTATCAAGAGACTTTGAAGCATTTTTGCAAATTGCAAATTGGACTTAGAGAATTTTGCAAAAATAATTTTTTATATTTTATTGTTTTTCTCTAAATTAATCGTATTTTTAGAGATAATTTATGAATATCTGCCATAATTACAGTATTTACTTGTACACTGATACTGAAAAAAAAAATGATATAAGAATCTGATCAAAACAATTTAAATCAGAAAAACTTTAATGCTGATTTTCTCAAAACTCGATGTTTGGTCTTTGACACACCATTGCATAACAGGGTTCATATATGAAGTGCTGGATTCGGGGGGGAAAAGGGGGGCACGTTTTGATGTCCACTGAATCAAAAAATCTGGTTACCCTTCGGCAAGAGAAAGTTGTGTTCTGTGCTTGTCACACCAGATTTTTCGTGCCAGATATATTTAGTTTCACCCGGTATATTAAAATCTAAGATGTAAAATGTATTACTATGGG